>CAXHJY010000614.1:5000-62500 GCA_964016885.1 Eledone cirrhosa | reverse complement strand
GAGTCTTAACATTCCAGATGTTAGTCCTTCATCAGAAGATACTATATATATGTGTACGTGTCTATAAATTATATTAGATAATGCATATAAACACCCCAAAATAACACGCCACTCCATAATAAAATAAGAAATTACTAGTTTATATTCAAAGCACAAGTGCTTCTGTAACAACACTTAAAAATAAAGTTAACAATTCTTCTTTCTTCATATTGAGTCCTTTAATAGTGACCCCAGTACTTGATCGGTATTTGTTCCTTCAAACTTGACAAACCTAGCATAGCAGATCAGAATTTCCACACAGGACATAAAGCAAATAAAATAAGATATTTCTCCTATATCAGACACTTACTTCTTCTAAGGTCCTGGGCTTCTTCAGCTCCGTATCAGACACACCATATTCGCTATAAATGGTTGGTCTTACTAGAGTGTAAACATCACCCTGGTCCCCATAGTTTGTATTATCACTAAAGGATTGAACCTTTGGAGGGGTCAAGTTCATACGAAAGTTCGGAACTCCATATTTCCGCCAATCTACAAGGTAAAGGTAAAAGATGATGGGAAGAGATAATGCAAAAGCCCCCCCCCCCCCCCAATTGCAATGTGCACAGGATGAAGTAAAGTAAACATCTAGAGGACACTAGTATGCACCATGTCTCCTCCTCACTGCCATACACCTCTCACATTTTAACACTCCCCCTCTTCCCCAGCTAAGTGCTCCACATTAGACCTACCTCTCCAATCCCCAACCTGCATACATGCATCACACCCTGACCCAACCTCCCACCTTCCACATCTGATACACCTCTCTTGTCCAAACCATGCATACAAGCTGGACATGCACTTCTACAATGCTACTGAAATGGCTAAAAGCTCCCAATCCACCCTGAAAAGTGGTCATGCTGGTGAAACAACAAATAAGCACCAGTTGACCCTGTGATGTTGATGACAAGACAAAATCCAGTCCATTCTGTAAAGTGGTCATGATGTTGACATGATGAAAAAGTACCCAGTCTAACCTGTCAGTTGGTACCACAATATATTTGATACCACACTGTAAATGTCATTGACATAAGGAAAGGCATCCAGCCATAGAAACCAAGCCAAAACAGTTCTGTATGAGCAAGCTACGGTCACCTGATCTGACTTGTCTCACAACAGAACAACTCGTCTAACCCATGCTAGCATGGAAAAATGGACATTAAATGGTAATGATGATGATTATATATCATCATCATCATCATTTAACGTCCATCTTCTACACGAGCATGGGTTAAACGAGTTTGTCCCATTTAGAGGCAAGTTGGGTCAGGTGACTGTGTCTTGCTCATATAGGACTGTTTCTGGCTGATTTTCTATGGCTGGATGCCCTTCTTAGCACCAACCACATTTACAGTGTGTGCTGGATGCTTTTTGCCATATCTTTTACACAACCACTTTACAGTGTGGGCTGAGTGCTTTTTGTTGTGACACCTACATGACCACTTTACAGTGTGGGCTGGATGTTTACATCCATTTTCCAGGCTAGCATGGGTTAGATGGGTTGTCCTGTTGTGCACAATGCTAGGTCAGGGGACCATGTCGCGCTCATATATATATATATATATGCATTCACATGAAATATTTTTTAACAAAAGAGGATGACATTACAATATATTTCTATATATATATACATACACATATATTTAGACATACATAGTCACATACACATACACACCAAACAAAGTCTTGGTTGTTAAACATTATAGAGATAAAAAATTCAGGATAAGGTCTTACTTTTGGTCATATTGTTGGTATCAACATTAGAATTAACCATACTGCTGCTCTTCTGGAAGTGAGCTTGGATCTTATCATCCTTCATCTTACTCCTTAATCTCTCCTCTTCCTTCTTATCAAAGTGGGTGCCTACAGATTGAACAAATTGGGAACTGGAAATGGTAAATGGTGTCACTATAGTTTATATATATCTATACACTTCCTTTTGAAGATGGTGTAGGACAGAACAAAAGAGAGACAAAATAAAACCCCAGTCACTGAGGTCACAGAATGTGTGACAAAAGAGCTTTGACAATATATAAACAACCATTCGGTTATCCAACCAACCGGAAATTTATAATAAATTGAAGTGAAAACCAACAGGTGCGTGTGTTTATCATCATCATCATCATCACCGTTTTACGTCCGTTCTTCCACGCTAGCATGGGTTTATATATATATATATATATATATATGGGCGGGGGGTATAACACTCATTCGTTACTAAGTGTGTGAAAGCTCAAAATGTTAATCACTTACAGAAAAATACAGAGCATAATAATTTGATTTAGGTAAAAACCAAAGATTATCATTTAAATCATTTTATCAATTTCTAAGCCCATTTCAATTTAACGAAATGTAATTGTAAATATCAATAATAATTTGCTGATTAATTAATAAATTAATTAAATCAACAAACATTGTAATCTCATTTCACAAATCTCTTAAAGAAACAAATAGTAGATTTGAGGAATGCATGTCCCAAGATACCAGGTAAGCAGGCAATTATCAGCAAATAACAGACTTAAAGTGAAAAGAATTTTTTTTAAAGGTGAAATATGAGAGATAGATTTATAAGCAAGGCAGCAAAAAGCATAAATGTTTAGTATTATGCAACATAATTTAAGCAACAAAAAGTCTAATATATAAGATATATTTTTTTAATCTCATTCATAACTGGTGAGTGAGATTGAATTCTTCAGTTTTACATTCCGGTAAGAGTGATGGCTGGAGGAGTACCATGATTTAAAACTATTTGATGTTGCACCAATGTAAGCTATAGTTCCATTAAGTATAGAAACAGTGCATTGATATACTATGTTAGATAAGAGACAATTACCTTTAAGGGGTCAACTTTGTGGTTGTCTATAATTGCAGTTATGGTTAGCTTTTGGGTTACCATGAGTATTATATACAGTATTAAGGTTATATATATATATCATCATCATCATCATTTTACGTCCGCTTTTCCCTGCTTGCAAGGGTGGGACGGGAACTGATTCTGCTTGATTTCTACAGCTGGATGCCCTTCCTAACACCAACCTCATTTACAGTGAGTGCTGGGTGCTTTTATTCCGTGGCGCCTACACATCCACTTTACAGTGTGGGCTGAGTGCTTTTTTGCCGTGGCACCTCCACAACCATTTTGCAGTGGAATGATAGGGACCCCAGTCCTATCATCTCATTTCTACAGCTGAGTAAATTGGAGCAATGTGAAATAAAGTGTCTTGCTCAAGGAAACAACACACAACCCTGTTTGAGAATTGAACTCACAACCTTTCGATTGCAAGGCCAATGCTCTAACCACTAAGCCATGTGCCTCCATCTACCTTCCATATACTGTACCGATTGTGTTGTTATTTCTGTTTACCTTTTACATACATACATATATACATATATTTATAGGAAGTCTGAGCTACTGCCGTTTCAATAGTTAGTCCCAAATCCTTCATATTACCCACCTACTATACCAAGTATTGAGTACTCTGGTGAGTAATGGTCTAACAGGCTTTTACTGCATCTATTCTGATTTATATATATATATAGGAAAAGAGTCAGGACCCTGACGGCTAAGCTCCGGCCGTTTCGACAACTAGATCCAAGTTCAGATCTAGCTGTTGAAACGGCCAGAGCTCAGCCATCGGGGTCCTGACTCTTTTCCTATTACCCACTGGGTAATAGGGTACTAAGTATTGGGTATTCTGGTGCGTTATGGTCTTACCTGGTATCTTACGACACCCTCTTTGTTATATATATATATATATCCCTCATTGCCTTTTGATTGATAAAGGCCTTGGGCGCGCTGCTGATCGATTTTGATGTCCTGTTTTAAGCACCGAAACATCTATGATCGCAGTTAACAGCTAATGAAGGGTTTCTTCTCTTGTTTATGTCCATATTATCATCTTACACTTTGTTTACAGGAACCACACAGTCTGCTTCGTTTCTTATATATATATATATAGTGTTTGTGTGTGTGTGTGTTTGTGTATGTATGTGTGATTGTCAGTTGGTTTTAGTTGCTTATTATCACCATCACCATTTTTACTATCATCATGATCCTCATCATTTTAATAACCATCATCATCAGGAGTAGCATCATTATCACCAATCCCATCATCATCATCATCAACATCACCATTATTACTATCATCAATACCTTCATAATCACTATCAGCAGCAGTACCATCATTACCACCATCATCATCACCTTAACCCTTTCATTTCATTACTGTATTTCTAATGATATACACTCCATTTCAATTAATTAATAAAAACAAAAGGCTTTTCCCTCAAAATGAAAGGCAGACTGTATGATGCGTGTATACGAACAGCAATGTTACATGGTAGTGAGACCTGGGCACTGACTAGATTAGAAAGAAACGAAGCCTGCATGCTCCGATGGATGTGTAATAGTAATATACGTGAATGGCAAAGCATAAATGAATTGAGAGAGAGACTGAGCATAAGAGGAATCAAATGCTGTGTGCAGGAGAGCCAGTTGCGTTGGTATGGACATGTGATGTGTATGAAGGATAACAGCTGCATAAAAAGGTGCAGAGCACTAGAAGTCGATGGAAACCGCATAGTGGGGAGACCCAAGAAGACCTGGGATGAGGTGATAAAAGCCAACTTTACCCAATTACACCTCTCAAAGGCGATGACACACGACCATGACCTCTGGCGTCACGCAGTAATACAGAAGACCCCCCCCCCCCTATGGGTACAAGCCGAAGCTGAAGCATATAGACAATATGCGCCCACACCCTCCCACTGCAAAGTGATCGTGGAGGTGCCACGGCAAAAAAGCACCCAGCCCACACTGTAAAGTAGATGTGTAGGCGCCACGCAAAAAAGCACCCAGCACTCACTGTAAATGAGGTTGGTGTTAGGAATGGCATCCAGCTGTAGAAATCAAGCCAGATCAGTTCCTGTATGAGCAAGACAAGGTTAGCTGACTGGACACTGCCCACAACAGGACAACCCGTCTAACCCATGCTAGCGTGGAAGAACGGACGTAAAACGGTGACGATGATGATGATGATGTACCATATTCTCCAAAATGAAATATACACAGCAAAGATGTTTATTGATTTATATATAGATTGCAGGAAATTATTATATGTATGTAAGTTAATTAAAACTGTGATCTTTTAAGGTTCAATAATGCAGCCCTCTGATGTCAGCACCCTAAGTTGACCTTAATGGTAGTGCCAGCCCTGGATATGTATGTATGTAAGTAATTTTTTTTTTTAGTAGAGTGAGAGACTCCTAGTCTTCATTAAAACATCTCTCTAGGAAAAGGTCACTCTTATATAAAACCTGCAATTTTGTTTGCATCCAATGATGAAGACTATTTCTACTTTTTGGGCAAATACATTCAATGTTCAGAGAGTAGGATTGGCCTCGTGCAAAGCCTTTCCTCACTTATAAAAGCTTCAAGCACAGGCATTGCTTAATATGTGATGTTTTTTTGCAATGCTTAGAATTGCTGGCTACAGGAAAGTCCCTAGCAAGACTAAAAAGCCACAACCTTGATGCTCATGCTTAAATATCAAATGATGGCATTACTCAAAATCAAGTTACAGCCATCATTATCATCATGTATGTATGTGTTGTAGTTATTGTTGTTTAGACTCAAAGTGGTGGTCATTTATGAAAGGCATTACTGAAGGCAGCCCAAGTGTGATTATCCCATCAGTAATATGATCTAATATGATCGTTTTTAAACAGCTGGATGTATTTTCTCAGAGGTTTTCTAGCATGTTGAGTGACCACATAACAACTCCCAAGTGATCCCTGGTATGTGTCGTGCATAGGGTCACATTTGTATGTGAGTTCATTTAACTATATACACACACATACAAATGTATGCCCATCCATTACATATGCACCAGAGAGCACCTGGGAGTGCCTATGAGGTCACTCAACATGCTAAAAATAGCAGTCAAACCTCTGTCAGAACATAGTTACCTGAACACATGCATGCACACTCACACATGCACTCAAACACACAATCATATGTGTAGAGACAAAAGTTTCTGCTAAGATCTGCTCTCTAGGTGGCTATCTAGTTGTCCTAAAGATAGCACCAGTTGTAAAAACTTCATTACTAACAACACTAACAAGAATAAAATGTAACACCAACTTACATTTATCTAATGGCAACATATGAAAACAAGGCAATGTTTTTTTCAAATTGAGTGAATCCATTAACAAATGGTAGTTGACACCCTTATTTTCATCTTTCCACATCTCTACAAGACGTCGAATCTGTTCAACTTCTAATGGGAATTGTTCTTCCAGTAATATTCTCACTGTTTCATCACTGCTGAGATAACCAATGTTATTCTGTGAACAGAAACAATAAGCACTATATATGTGTGTGTGTGTGTGTGTGTGTGTGTGTGTGTGTGTGTGTGTGTGTGTGTGTGTGTGTGTGTGTGCATGTGTATGCGCATGTGAGTATGAGGAACCAGCTATTGAAATTGACAGTTATAAGGTCAAAGAAGCAATCAAGGAGATGAAGAATGGTAAAGCTGCAGGACTGTCAGAGATAGTTGCCAAGATGCTGAAATCATCAGAAGTGGGAGCTGAACTAATAACCCACATAGTCAATTGGGTAATACAGGATGGAATCATATCCAATGACTGCACACTGCATCTGATCCTACTTATGACCATTTTCTCTCTCAGTTCATTTACACTTCGTCGTTCATTACTATTAAACATCCATTGGCGTATGCAAGCTTCATTTCTTTCCAGTGTTCATAGGTCCTCTGCACACAGCATCCAGGTCTTCTTTTCATGCAGCATTGCTGTATGTATACATGCATCATACAATCTGCCCATTATTTAGAGGGAAAAACCTTTCATAGCTAGCAGCAGTATTAGCTCCTTAAACTTTCTCCATCCTGTTCCTCACTCTGGCTACTGTACTTTTAGAACACCCCCCCCCCTCCACTCTGGTAACAAAAGCTGTCAAATACTTCCATGGAACTCTCTAAGAATTTAATAGAGCTTGTTTCCTATGAACACTAGCTGCTTACTGCTCCTGTGCATCGACCACATACAAAACCAATATTCTTTGCTAGCCTGCTTGAGATCCCACTACATGTTTTGAGTACTCATAGTTTACATTTGGGACAAAGGATAAATTTCTACTCACTATTTTCCTACACACTGAGCAAGGCCATTTCCCTAAAGGAATCAGAGCCCTGTTTTCCTTTATACTTTCTATGACTTTAATCTTTAAGACCTTTTGATTGCAAGTTATGCTTCCATGTCTGGAATTTATTCTCTAATTCTGCCATAGATTCAGCTATGATATCTAGATCATCATCATATAGGAGTTCCCATTGGCAGCCTGTTTTAAACTCTACTGTTATAGCCTGAAGGATGATAATAAACCAGAGAGGGCTAAGAACAGAGCCCTGGTAAACTCCCACTTGCATACTAAACTCCTCACAATAGTCATTATTAATTTTAACTTTACTGACTACTCCTCTGTACATAGCTTGTACTGCTCTCACGAGCCACTCATCTACCCCTAGTTTTCTAAGAGCCCACCAAATTACAGAAAGGGGGACTGTCAATTGCTTTCTCCTGGTCAATAAATACCAAGTAGAGGGGCTAACTTTTAGCTAGGTACTTCTCCTGCAGTTGCCTCTTGAAGAAGAGAACATTAGTGGTACTTTTACCTGACACAAATCCAAAGGCATCACATCTAGACTAATTCAAATGAATGCCTGCTGATGAAGATGCTTCCTGTTCTAACTGCATATATCTGTTAGATGCACTTATGACTTTCACTGGCAATTTGTGATTGTTCAACATCAGATTGTTCAACATCAGAAACTGTGATGGTCCAGGTGAGAAATTCTTTGCCCTTTTAGTATTCATAGTTGTTGTTGTTATATACTATAGGTGCATAACATGATCTATACATTATTCATGGTGTTGCCCTCATATAACTTAATGTGTTCACTTTGATAGAAGAATTAATTCCTTCCTTGTATTGAGTGCTTAGGAACTACCTCAAATAATTTGGCTGGTGTTGACTTATAGCAGCTTCAACTTCGATGTGATACTTGAAATGATATTATCCTCCTAGTTTTAAAAAATTAGTTTATTTATGAAAAAAGAGTTTAATTTAAGGTTGAATGAATATCTGTTTTATTTACACCAAGAATTCCTGCATTGATGTTGCCAAGTTGCCTTTCTCTTTTAAGATCATGTGATACTACAATGTTGGACTACTATTATACTGCACTTCCTGGCAGTATCTTAGTGGCAGAATCAAAATAGAATATAAATTAAACAAATGCCTGCTGATGATGACGTTTGCTGTTCTAATTTTGTAATAACTGTCAGATGCACTTACAATGGCAACTTGTGACAGCACAACACAGTGCATCAGAAACCATGATGATCCAGGTAAGAAATTCTTTTCTTTTTTGGTATTCATCATTGTTGTTGTTGTACACTATAGCTGCATACACTTGATTATATATATATATATATATATATATATATATGCAAAAGTTCTATTTAAATTGTTGGGATACAACAAGCAAATATTTTTATAACTGATATAAAGCACTCGACAAGTATTTGGAGTAAATATACGATATTAACAAATGGAAACTATATTTATAAAACCATATCTATTTTATTATACATATTTCAAGGATATCATGTTAAATTATGGTATGCTTTCATCAGACAAAATACAATATATACCAGTTTTATAAATAAATTTTGACATACCCTTTCAAAATACAACCGTTACTTTTGGAAGACATCAGGGATATTGGATTTGTTTATCTTAGTAAGTCATTGTGTTACGGAGAAGGAAAAAGACGGAGAGAGAGAAAAACCAAGAGAGAGAAAAGTTGAGAAAGAAAGGGAGATATAAAGAAAGAAAAAGAGAAAAAAAAAAAAAAGAAAAAAGAAAAAGGAGAGAGAGATATCAAAACACCAGACAGAGAGAAAAAATCAAGAGAGAGAGAGATAGAGAGAGGGGGGAGAGAACGAAAACCTTAAGTCATGTCATATTAAGTTAAGTTAACAATTGGGATGAAATGAATAAATAAAATTAGAAATATTAATATTCATGAATGGAATATACATATATAATATGAGAAATTAATCATTGTTTAACTATGATTAGATATTTAGTTTAAAAGTTGAGATCAATATATTAAAAATTGAAATTTAAACATTAAGAAATCTATATATTGCTAGAGAAAATTACCTATCATATAACACGTACACACACGCAAAAGATACACATAAATATATATATATATACACACTCAGAAGATACACATTATATCTACTCCCGTATATAATATATACATACAAAGCATAAATGATTTTTTTTTATTATTAATGTTATACATCCCTTGTGTTATTAAATAAAAAATGTTTATATATATATATAAAAATATATAGGATTAGCTTTCATGCATTAAATCTGCAATCAAATTGTATGGGTACACATGTACATGTACACACACAATTCTTACATATACATATATACACATGTGTGTGCATCACCCAATTGGTAGACACGCATCACTCATGCATATATATAGACAGACATATATTCATAAAAATGCATATAATACATGTATATGTATGTCAATACACACATATACATACATACTCGTATAGAGATAAGTATACATCAATATATTACATAGTATAATTGAGTACATAAAATACAAAAGGATTATATTTTGGAAATATAATTATATCAATATAACTTAAAAACAAAAGAATTCTAAAATATTAAAATATTAAAATATTTTAAAATATTATAGAATATTTTAAGTTAAAATAATATGTTTAATAGATTTAGTATATTTTACGTATATTTTACTCAAGATATTGAAAGGATAAATGTTCAAAAATTATGAGAAGCTATCATAAAATAAATATAAAATAAATAAATAAATAAATAAATAAAATATAAAAAAATATGAAAAATATGAAAAATATAAAAAATATAAGAAATAGGAAATATTTTCTCCTTTCAAGAGCTCACAATATATTTCTCTAGAATAGTTTATTATATTTATATTTATATTTAGGAAGAAAATTTATTTATACTTTAGTACTTAACCAAAGAAAATGAAAAAGGTGAAGGAATCTAATGATTTATCGACAGGTTTCATATATTAACCAAATTACTTAATTAATTATACTACATTTTAAATTTATATTTATATTTAAACGTTAAGTTCAATCTATGTCTGCAGCAACTGAATAAATTATTCCTTAAATTTAGGGAATTGTTGGTCTTTAATATAAAGAATATTTCCTCTATACAAAGATCGCAATTTTCTGAAGAGGAATTAAAAGGAGTAGCTTTTGAAATAATATTCCAAATCAGCGAATATTCAACATTATCTCGTTTTAGGTCCCATAATAGGCTAGATAGCGAAGTTGAAGATTTTTTGTTTGGATCTGTAAAAGAATTTTTATGATTATTGAAGCGGGATTTAAACTCTGTGGAGGTAGACCCGACATAATTAAATGAATTTAAATTAGTTTTTACATTACAATTATAAACTACATTTTTAGCTAAGCAATTGTTATTTAACGGACAGTTGGATTTATTTCTACAGTTACAATTATTCGATTGAATATTGCTTGGGTTATTATTGGTATTTTGGTTAGGTTTTAAATTTCTATTATTAATTCTATTAATATTTTGCGCTAAATTTTTGGTGGAAGAGTAAGTTAATTTTATAGTATGTCTATTAAAAATTGAGTAATATCTATGTGTTCTAGGAAAGCGTTTGTCGAGAGCTTTAAAGAATAGTTTAGCAATAGGGGTTTGAATATTTAGTGAGAAAGGAGGAGCGAACCATACTATATTCCTAGTTCTATTTCTTTTTCGGCTTTCGGAATTATTGTAATGTTTTCTATTATAGTTGTTAAAATTGTTACCATAGTTAAAATTGTTATTATTTTGGTTAGTTTTTATAGTATTATTATTATCGATGTATTTAATTTTATTTCTATACCCAGCTCTACCTAACGCTTCGTTTTAATAATGCACTTTTTCATCAAATATATTCTTATTAGATGAAATTCTCAAAATTCGTTCTTGTACAGAGTTCACTATAGTATTTTTAACGGATCTGGGGTGATTAGAGTTAAAATTGACATAATTTAAGTTCTCATTTAGTTTGTGAAATGGATAATGAAGACATGTGTTAAGATTTAGTGTTACATCTAGAAAATTGACTATTTTATGGTTATTCTCTATTTCTACTTTTAGATTAAGGTAATTAAAAAATTGTATAATTTGTTTTCTTTTTCTATTTAGTTCACAGCTATTATTTTCTATAAGTAAAAGCATGTCGTCACGATATAAACCTCCGGTTACACCTGGTATTTTTCTATGTAGAGAATTAATTATAAATAGGCCCACAAGGTCCGTTACCTGAGCTGAGTCTGAAGATCCCATAGTTATGTCGAAATTATTATTTCTATCTGCCCTAGTCCAGAGGTGGTTATTAAATTCTATTAATGTTTTCCGTGCCGATAATATAGTGTGCATTTCATTACTAGTTATGTCTGTATGTTTAAATGCGTAAGTTAGTGCCTTATTCAGTAGATTAGGAGTGATAGATGAGTAGTAGTTAGCAATATCCAACTGAATAAACTTATTATTATAGTTATATTTAATTTCTTTAAACCAATCGATAACCTCACTAGTCCCTTTCCATAATTTTAAGTAAGATAAATTAGGTAAATTCTTAATTTGTGGTATTATTCTGTCTAGAATATTTTTGCTACGTCTGCCAAGGTCAGATTTAGATGGTGCAATTAATCTGACTGGTAAATCATTTTCAAAGTTTCTTTTATGATCCTTCATATTAATCTTAGGTTTCCTTTTTCTCATATTATATATGTATATTCCATTCATGAATATTAATATTTCTAATTTTATTTATTCATTTCATCTCAATTGTTAACTTAACTTAATATGACATGACTTAAGGTTTTCATTCTCTCCCTCCCCCCCCCCCTCTCTATCTCTATATTTCTCTCTCTTGATTTTTTCTCTCTGTCTGGTGTTTTGATATCTCTCTCTCCTTTTTCTTTTTTCTTTTTTCTTTTTTCTTTTTTCTTTTTTCTTTTTTCTTTTTTCTTTTTTTCTCTTTTTCTTTCTTTATATCTCCCTTTCTTTCTCAACTTTTCTCTCTCTCGGTTTTTCTCTCTCTCCATCTTTTTCCTTCTCCGTAACACAATGACTTACTAAGATAAACAAATCCAATATCCCTGATGTCTTCCAAAAGTAACGGTTGTATTTTGAAAGGGCATGTCAAAATTTATTTATAAAACTGGTATATATTGTATTTTGTCTGATGAAAGCATACCATAATTTAACATGGTATCCTTGAAATATGTATAATAAAATAGATATGGTTTTATAAATATAGTTTCCATTTGTATATATATATATACATATATATCATCATCATCATCATCATCATCATCAACGTTTAACGTCCGTGTTCCACGCTTGCATGGGTTTGGACGGGGGTAGTCCCACTTGAGGCAAGAGTGATTGTCTTGCTCGCATAGGACTGTCTGGCAGGTTTTCTACAGTTGGATGCCCTTCCTAACACCAACCACATTTACAGTGTGGGTCTGGGAGGTTTTTACCGTGTTGCCTACACGGCCACATTACAGCGTGGACTGTGTGTTTTTTTGTCGTGACACCTACACGATCTCATTTGTTTCGGCCTGGATGGCGCGGCACCAACATAACTTTACATAGAACGGGGTGGTGTGGATGGGGTGGGGGTGGCGGCGGGAGGGGTGTATTTTGTTAGAGATGCCTACTGGCAAGGCGGGTCTTCTCTGTTACTGAGTACCGCCAAAGGTCACGGTCCAGTGACATTGTCTTGGAGAGGTGTAAGTGTGTGAGGTCGGAGTTTATCAGCTCATCCCATGTTTTTCTAGGTCTGCCTATTCCGTGGCTACCGTCTATCTTTATTGCCCTGCACTTTGTAATACAGCTATCGACTTTCATGCGCATCACGTGTCCATACCAACGCAGCCTTCTCTCGAGTAAACAACATCTGATCCCTCTTATCTCTAATTTTTTCCTTAGTTCGTTTATGCTTTGCCGTTCACGTATATTACTGTTACACATCCAGCGGAGCATGCAAGCTTCGTTCCTCTCTAGTCTGCGTATATCCTCTGCACACAATGCCCAGGTCTCACTACCATGCAACATTGCTGTTCGTATGCAGGCATCGTACAACCTGCCTTTCATTTTTAGGGAGAACCCTTTAGCAGCTAATAGTGGTATAAGCTCTCTGAACTTTTTCCAACCAGTTCTGACTCTAGCTACAGTACTTTCAGAGCACCCTCCCCCACTGCTGATTTTATCGCCCAGGTAACGGAAGCTGTCCACTATTTCTATAAAACCCTCTGCGCAATTGAAAGAGCTAGTATTTTGTGGGCACTTGCTGCTACTTATTGCACCAGAACACCGGCCACATGTAAAGTCTATGTTCTTAGTTAGCTTACCTGTGATCCCACTACATCTTTTATGCACCCATACTTTGCATTTAGGACATAAGATGGAGTTTCTACCTACGCCTTTCCTACATACCGAGCACGACCATTTCCCAGAAGGGACCGCCGCCTTGTTTTCTTTCCTACAAACTAGAACTTTGGTCTTAGCCAGGTTAATTTTAAGTCCTTTTGACTCTAGGCCGTGCTTCCATGTTTGGAATTTCTTCTCTAGCTCGGCCATTGATTCCGCTATGAGTGTCAGGTCGTCTGCGTATAGGAGTTCCCATGGGCAGCCTGTCTTGAACTCCTCTGTTATAGCCTGAAGGGCAATAATAAATAGTAGGGGGCTGAGAACAGAGCCCTGATGGACGCCAACTTTTACGCTAAACGGCTGAGAACAGAGCCCTGATGGACGCCAACTTTTACGCTAAACGGCTGAGAACAGAGCCCTGATGGACGCCAACTTTTACGCTAAACGGCTGAGAACAGAGCCCTGATGGACGCCAACTTTTACGCTAAATATATATATATATATATGTGAGTGTGTGTATTAGAATTTCGTATTTCTAAATCTATAAATAAACATTTAGAAAGCTGTAGCTATGCAAAAGCACCAGTGGCTATCGCCACCTGGTGGTGTCCAGCAGAAGCAAGGGTGACAATCGTCAATGCATTTTCAACTCAATTGGTTCTCATCAGGATGATCCCTCTCACTCTTGCAACTGCTGGACCTGAAAACACGCGAGAATATATAGTTTTCTCATCTGTGTAAATGAGGTAAGTAATCTCATTTACATATGAAGCTGTATAAGTTGGCTCAACTTATAATAGAATAGAATTAAAATTTAGCTTCGAGCATAGCTGTATACAGATATGTATTTCAATTTCGTATTTCTAAAGAAATATGGTGTGTTTATAAATAAACATTTAGAAAGCCGTAGTTATGCAAAATCACTGGCGGTTATCATTTATGCAGACGAGAAAACTACCGTATTTCCCGGTGTCGAAGACGCTACTTTTTTTCTAAAATAAGACTCAAAAATCTACCATGTGTCCTGAAGGCCGAAGGTTGTATATTATTTTTTTCAAATTTTTGGTTGTCAAAATTAGGGTGCATCCTCAAGGACAAAGTGTCTGTGGCTCCGGGAAATATGATATATATATTCTCGCCTGTTTTCAAGTCCAGCAGTTGCAAGAGTGGGAGGGATCGTCTTCATGACAACCAGTTCAGTTTGAAATGCATCGACAATTGTGCCTCTTGCTTCTGCTGGACACTGCCAGGTGCCGATAGCTGCCAGTGTTTTGGCATATCTACAGCTTTCTAAATGATTATTTATAAACATACTGTATTTCTTTAGAAATACGAATTTCCAATACATATCTTTATAGAGCTATGCTCGAAGCTAAATTCTAATTATATATATATATATATATATATATATATATATATATATTAATTAGAATTGGAGCTCTGAAATAGCAATATATATATGGATGTATATATAATGTATTTTTCAATACACTTTATGCTTAATTAAAAGCATTTTGAAGACCGTATGCTATTGTTTTAGAGTAGTGACAAATTCACTTACTTTAATCTCAGCAAACAGGGGAGATTAAAGTAAGTGAATTTGTCACTACTCTAAAACAATAGCATACGGTCTTCAAAATGCTTTTAATTAAGCATAAAGTGTATTGAAAAATACATTATATATACATCCATATATATATATATATATATATATATATATATATATATATATATATATATATATATTATATATACTGGTATCCATGAAATCTTGAAGAGATAATTTCAATGAGATCATGTAGTGAGAGCTATAGTTCTTGTAGTATGCTCTCATTGCATAAGGTTCCATCAAAGATTCTAATCAAGTTACAGTCATCTATATATATATATATTAGTTTGTTGTTTTACGGCCATTTTACGGCTGTTTCAGAGGGTTAATTGATCATGGTAAATTGATATATTGACTAATAGGTGGTGACTAACCATGTGGTTGCAAACTCCTTAACCCCAACAGCCATGTCATTAGTTCAGTAATACAGTGAAACATATACTCATACACAAGGTCCAAACACAAAAAACCAAACTCCCACTGTCACTGTCTCCACCTCGCCCGCTCTCCACATCTCTCACTATTATGAGCAAATAGGGACAATACAGTTGTACAATAATCTCCACTTACCACATCAGACAGCTGCATTGCAGTGAGAATTTTAGGGATGCTAGAATACTCATAATTAGTTAAATCTTTCCTCAGTGCAATCAGGAAGGCATAATGGTCGTCAGCTATGTTGTAGTGGAATGGAGTAGCATTGAATACCACTTCGCTAACACTTTCATTTACTTCACTCTTCGAACCAAAAATGAAGTCACATGGGAATTTCCTGCTATTTCGAATCCTGCAAAATACAAAGTACTATTGTATCATAGTGGGTGTTCTTTTGTTTTAACCCTTTCATTACCATATCTGATTGATATGTATATGTAAATTCTGAATGATTTATCAGTAAAAAAAATGATTTTAATTGATATTGATGAAGGTAAAATTAAATTGTTTTAAAATCTAATTATGTTTTAAAATTAGATTATTTTGAAATTAAATTTTATTTGATAATAACATTTATGAAAGAAAATTATTGTAATTGATTTAAATGAATGTAAAGTGAAAAATAGGTTGATAATAATATCTAATGTATTTCATTATGTAAAGAGATTGCCAGAGTTTGTTGAATATCTAAGATACTTAAAAGACTTAAGTCAAAAGAATATCTCATACTGCATACATAAATTGATGGTGAGTCACAACTGCAATACAGGTTCAATTCCTAGTTAAAGCATTGAATTTCAGTTATTCTTGTGATTTCCATCAATAATTTATAGCCTGAAAGAAGCATGAATCCACTGAATTAATAGTTAGTATCATAATACATAAAAGACACAAGGTCAGAAATATGAAGAAAAGGAGGAAGGAAGGAGGTGTGAGGGAGAGTATCTGTGGATTATATCAACTACACTACTTAACTGGTTGGTAATATATTTTATAGACCTCCAAAAGAATTTTCAGCAAAGTTGACCTTGGTGGAACTTGAACTCAGAATATTAAATAGATCGAATAAATAATAGAGCAAGACATTTTGTACAACACTCTAAAAAGTCTAAGTGATTTGAGAAATAATGAAAAATATTTGAAATAGAAATAATAATAATTGTTTCTACTTTTAGCACAAGGCCAGCAGTTTGAAAGGCAGGGGAAAGTCGATTAAATTGACCCCAGTGTGTTACTCATATTTTATTTTATCAATCCAGAACATAAAGGGACGTAACTATATGCCACAAAGTCTGTTGTCCGACATGCTGACACTCCTTGTCTGACTGCTCTGAAGTGTTTGCTCTTTTGCTTTTTGTGAATGGACACATGCCAATGGCCAGGCAGTGCATTTGCTGTCAACACCTGCTGTATTGAAGACTGGGCATTGTAAGGCCAATGATGTGCAAATATGTGCTGGTTGCTATTCACTTGACTTGGTTTTCTCCAGCTCGTCTCCTTGGTGGAGCTGCAGTCCTGGGTCAAGCAAAGACTGAGAGGGAACGCTTGGAAACTTGAATGTCTTCAAGCAATCATGGCCCTCTGCCAATCAGACAGTACAATTGCTGAAAACTCTACCTTAGCATTCTATAGAGGGTTAGTAACAGGTGAAAATGATGACATTCTTGGGGAGACTCTAGGGGGTCAACGAAAATCATCTAGTCACTCTTTTCCAGATGACTTTCAGTTCAGGGCGCATGGATAACTTCCAGAAATCCCTGTCCTGGTAGTGCTACTGGAGAATATTGCCAGTTCGAGATAAACTCTCAGACATGGAAGATACCGAGACTGAGTGACTGGCATTTGGAATGTTGCCAGACACTCACTGCCCTCTGCCAGGCAGGCAATGCGGTTAGTGCAACTTCCACTCTCGAGTTCTATAGAGGATTAGTGGTGGGCAAGTGCAACAACGCACTTGGAAAGGCTCTGGGCGTCGACAAAGTCAAACTAACTAATCTGTTCTGGAGGACTTTCGAGCCAGGGACCATGGATAACTTCCAGAAATCCCTTACTTAGCAGAGCTACCGGGGGGTTCTGCCGGTTTGGGATAAACTCTACAAACATGGAAGTGCTGTCAGATGGACCCACCCGAGATGTGTGCAGAGCGATGAAACCATTCTGCATGCACTCATCCAGTGTCCGTGCATTACTGAGTTGTAGAGTTATGTCGAACAGCTGTTGTCGCATGTAGAATGGATCCGGCTATCAACCGAGTCCATAGTGAAGATCGACCTGTGCCTTTTTTGGCCAGGAAGGGCAGGCAATTTTCCTCTGTCTGGTGGCAGTAGTGAAAGAGGTTGTATGGTGGACCGGATTAAAAGGACTGAAGACAGACACTTTTCTCTTCGGCCAATCCCTCATCAACTTTTTCAAATTTCACTTGGAAAGGAAGATGAGGGTGGAGGAGAGAAGTGCTGCCCCTCAGTACATTTGCTGAAAGGTGGGTGAATGTGGCGAGAATGACCCGTGTGAGTGGGCCTACTCTGGTCATACGCCTGTAGGCTGGTGAATTTGAGGAGGAGAGGGGTGCCCTTCCCAGGTGCCCTCTAAGCGTTGGCTGGTTCAGGATTGGTGGGGTACCTGAATCAACCCTGGGTGGTTATCCCCCTATTTGGGGAATTTTCATTGTTGTATTTTTCTTGTTTATTGTTATTGTTTTCCTATTTTTTACTCGATTTTTGTGTAAAACCCCCACTGTCCCCATCTATTATATTATCCCCTATGACTCGGCCCTTGTGGCCAATAATAACTGAAACCATTTTCTTTTCATTATTATCCTGTAGTATGCAGAAGAGAAGACTATGCTGGTATGGACATGTAATGTGTATGGATGATGATCACTGGGTGAAGTGCCAAGAAATCTCAGTGGAAAGAAGCTGCAGCAGAGCATGACTAAGAAAGACCTGGGCAAAAGTTGTGAGAGCTGGCATGGAAATAAGTCCTCCTTCTTGCACTTCCAGTACAAGCAGGCATAAGTCACTGAGAGACAATAAAGGCATCCAAAGTTAAGACATGGTAGAACTTTGGGGTTAAGCTATTATCCAACTTCAAATCAGCAATTAAAGTATTCTGACAGACCATCCGTCGACTTCATAGGTCCTTCTCCATGCCTATCATGAATGTGTCTGTGGTTCTGCTCTCTTCAGAGAGGTGCATCCTTGTGAGGTGGAAAGAATACTTTGTTAAACTCCTAAACCTGGTCACAACAGCATCTTCTGATGTACACAAGATGCATCTGGGAGTGATGATTAACCTCATGGAGGCTGAGGTTACAAGAACAATTAAAGAGCACAGCTATGGAAAGTCCACTGGGGAGGATGAAATTCGGCCTGAGATGTTAAAAGACTTAAATAGAGAAAGTATTCTCTGGCTAACTTGCATGTGCTGGGTGGCCTGGATCTCTGGAAAGGCAGCTAAGCAATGGCAATCAGGAGTGATAATTCCAATTTTCAAAAAGGGAGACAAGAGAGACTGTTCCAATTATTGAGAGATCACCTGTAAAGTCTTTGAGAAATCGTGGGAGTATTGCCAATTGGTGTGTTCTTGTTTCATAGACCTCAAAAAGGCATATGAATGCATTCCACAGGACCTATTGTGGAAGTTTCTAAAAGAGTATGGGATCGAAAGACAGCTTTTTGTTGCTCTGCTGTCTCGATATGAATACCTTAATATTTGTGTTAGGATAAATGGTGCTAAGTCGTAAACATTCAATATGAGTGTTGGTCTCTGCCAAGGGTGCATACTGTCACTTCACCTGTTCATAATCTTCATGGACAAGATTGACGTTAAAATCAGGGTTGGAAGCGGTATCAAGACTGGAGGGTGTAGGATCAGTCAGTTGAATTTTGCGGATGACAAGGTACTATGAAACTCATCAGAAGAGGATCTCCAACATGCACTTCATAGGTTTTCTGAAGAGTAGGAATAAAAATCAGTGCTGCAAAGACTGAGACATTTGTCCTCTCAGGAAAGCCTGTGTAATACACTCTACATGAGAGAGGAGTTCCACTGAAGCAGGTGGAGAAGTTCAAGTATCTAGAGGCTGTGTTCACGAACGATGGAAGATAGGAGGTTTAATTAAGTGCAATAATTGCAGCAACTGGTGCAGTAATGTTCCAGCTTCAACATCCAGTCATCACAAGAAGGGAGGTAGGGTAAAAGCCAAACTCGATACTTCCAATTCAGTATTCGTGACAACCCTAACCTATGGTCATGAATACAATTGCAAATATAAGCGGCCTCTAATGAGTGGTTAGAATGTCTCGGGAAAGGATCGCTGGACAGATTTTACGTACAAAACCAAGGGTAGATCCCGAGCAAGCATAATATGCATGATGAGCTCAGCTGGTCTCGCTTGGGAAACCAGCTGGATCAATTAGAAACTGTTGATTCTTACAGGACCTGCTGGAAAGCGTACTTGAGGACTATGTTCCCATGACTCTTATAAGAATAAGTGGGAAAAGACGTACTAAAAAATTTTTTTAATATTTAATGTATTTTACAACTATAAATATTACGTAACAGTTTTGTAACAGAATCTCAAGGGAGAGCAGCAGAAAACGTACAATATTATGAGTTGTTTCCCCTTAAATTTCCGTATTAGTGGGATAAATATTTTTTGTGATAATTCTAGTATTTGTAAATCTCAATGAGAATATCTCAATTCAAAGTGAAATTAAGGATTTCTAAGTGGGTACATGTCAGATCAGGGTAAGAATATCGATTTCCCAACTCGTACATTATTCTATGTATTATACATGCACCTTTGATGAGTTGTAGTGTACCTGAGCCCTGTATCGGTAGAAGGTCGGACGCCATGCTTTGCAGCAAAGAGTTACGGCCCTTTATAGTCTGAGTTCAAATCCCGCCGAGGTTAACTTTGCTTTTCATCCTTACGAGGTCGATAAAATAAAGTACCAGTAATACACTGGGATAACTGTTGGCCTTGTGCCAAAAGTAGAAACAATTATTATTAAAATGAATGCATATCATTTCAAAGCGGAGCAATATTACTTCAAAGTGAGAATAGTGATTTCATAGTGAGTTCATGTCACGTAAACAAAACTGTAATTCACTTAGTTTAATTAACCAAAAATATATATTGTATCTGGCGGTGGCTCTGGTGGTGATGATGATGATAGTGGCGTTGATGACTATGGTGATGATGATGATAAAGTCAGGGTGGGGGAAAGAAACCCACTATAACCATAACAACAACAACAGTAACCCATACTTACTCGCATAGTGAATGCCCTATCCGGGGTTGTGTCTTCTCCTTGAATTCATCAAAATTCTTGTAGATAAGGGGTGTGGCTTTCTCTTTCTTGACCATATTTAACCATTTTACACTGGACTTTGTTAAATCTCCGTCGTTGTATTTATTCGTGATGTTGCCATACGTTGTCGATGGCCTGAACGGAAGTTTGTAATCCCTGTCAAACTGTTCACCCGGGTAGTAATCTTTGTGCGATGTCACATACATCCCGTGGTAACGCTCCTCCAGTTCTTTCACTTGGGAGCGAGAATAGGGTGGGAACATGATCTTGCCAATATCTTGGTCTGTGGAAGAGAAATAGGGAGAAACGAAAGAAAAGAAAAGAAAAGAAAGAACAACGAAAGCAGCAACTACAGAATCAGAGAAAAATGAAAACCTATTCGACAAGTCTTACCAGTTTTGACTATTTTCCCATGTGTCATTTGTTCGAAATCATTTGGTGTGTCAAAATACCACTGTGTCTTTTGAGCAAGACTTTCAATTTTTTTACCCGTATAAAGGGTATCTTTCAGGTTTTTACACGCCTCTTGATATTCTGTTTCCATGGCTGGGACGAGCAATTCCTTTATAGGAGTCGACAATTTGATAGGTTTACCGTGGTATAACTTCGGCGTGAAATAACGTTGTGGATCATTGGAAATGCCATAGTGCCTTCTGTGGAGACCTACATCTGTTTTGTAGTAGTCATGGAATTTCTTTATATTTGTTGGTGTCGGTGGCTGAACAGACAAAGAAAACATCTATATTGACAACACATTTTTTTGTTTTTTTGTTACTAAGATAGTAACTTGGTCAGGTTTTATTCACAGTTGTATAAATAACATTACAAATTGCTCGCAATTCTTTCAGAATGAAAATATAAACACATATGATAAAAATATAATATAATACTTACAGACCGAAAACACAAACACATATAATATATACAAATATAAACGGGAAAAGAGAGATAAAAATAAAAACATTTTTTAAAAAGAAGGCGGGGGGGGGGGGGGATTCACCACTAAGTGTGACAATCAGCCTCACATCACATTATAACATTGGCAGTATCTTTAGATCGTCAGACACTATGCTTTGCAGTATTTAGTTACGGCCCTTTGCGTTCTGAGTTCAAATCCCGCCGAGGTAAACTTTGCCTTTTGTTCTTACGGGGTCGATAAAATCGATTTAATCGACTTTCCTCTCCCCAAAAATTGTTGGCCTTGTGCCTGGTGGATTGGCAGTACCGGTAGAGGGTCGGGACGCCATGCTTTGACGCATAGAGTTACGGCTCTTGCCGTTCTGAGTTCAAATCCCGCCGAGGTTAACTTTACCTTTCATCCTTACGGGGTCGATAAAATAAGTACCAGTAATGCACTGGGTAATTGCTGGCCTTGTGCTAAAAGTAGAAACAATTGTAATATAAGATGCGGTAGTTTAACGGGGAAAGGGCGTGGGTCGACAGAATCGTTTGAGTTTTCGGACAGACAGAATGCCTTATGGTATTTAGCTATGGTTCTTTACTTTCCAAGATCAAATCTCGCCGAGGTCAATTTGCCTTTCATTTTTTTTTTTTTAGTCAATAAATAAAGTACCAGGCCCGTGTTAGGTTCGACTCTCTCTCTCTCTCTCTCTCTTCTTTTCCCTTTCTTGTGAGAGCTCCTTGCTACAGCCAAGTCAGTCTCATCGCCCATTATTCTGCCACTACTATCTGTGATAACACCCCACTTTCAAAAGCATGTCGTATCAGCTACGAGAGGTCATATGTCAAGAGACCAACACCTAGGTATTTACCACTCTTTTATGCGCCCTATTTCTCAAATAAAACCATTTCAGTTGGTAAGCTGGCGAACCTAGATTTTGACACCTTGTTAGTAATTCCTTTACAAAATTACTAAGACTGCATTTTCCACAACAAAGTCTACACTCACCCATGCCAAATTATATGAAGAATCATATCACGATACAACCAGCTCGGTCACTTTGAATAATTCCACCATGCTGCTACGAAGCAAAGAAGTTAAGCAGTTTATTTGTTGTTTGCAGGAAATTATAATATATTTACTTTGATTATACATATTTGTATAAAACTGTGATCCTTTAAGATTCAGAAATGCACTGCGCTGAAGTATGTGCCTTAGACGGCTACCTAATTGACTTTAATCGTTGTGCCATTCCTACTTGTGGTTCATTTATGTCAACAATATCAATGAATTGTTTTTGAATATTCCAGATATCATTTTTCAGAATTCGGTAAATGTAACGCTTTTAGAAACATAATTATCTCCCTTGCACCGTTTTTTAGCCTTCTACTTCCCTAACAATTTACTATAAACAAAATGTTGACCATTACAGCGACGAATGTTAAAATAAACACAAACCTTTACGATTAGGCTATGTAGCCGGTAAACCCTAAAGGGGCGCAACACACATATCGCTATAGTGTTTCACCAGCCCTCCGTTCCTCAATCATTCATAGACGTGTGTGTATGCAATAATTATTTTGTATAATGTGTCTATGAATATATATAAGTAGATGTGTGTGTATGTGTGGGTTTCCACTTCTGTTGTCTGTATCTGTTTATGTATTTACGTGTAGATGTGTGTGTAAGTTTGCACTTCTGTTGTCTGTATCTGTTTATGTATTTACGTGTAGATGTGTGTGTATGAAATTAAACATTACGAATAGACGACTGAATGGTTTAAATTTGTTTTTTAACAACTGATGGTGGAAAAGATTTCAAATTGTCTTGACTCAAACTCAGTGTGTCTGACACTCTTACCAGCTACATAGCCTCGGAGTCTATTTTACCGGGAACGGCTACATAGCCTCTTCCAAACCTTTACTGGTGGAAGACTCAATACTGGTAGTAGAGTGAATTATTTTATATTATACTAACAGAATGTCCCGGCGTTGCTCGGGATTCTAAACATAGATTGGCATGTTTATCCCTCCTTTCTGAAACAGTACAGAGAAGTACGGAATACCTCGGCCTCGGGATGGTGTCTACATTTTGTGCTTATAAAAAAAATTCGTCGTAGATTACCAGGGTGTTTTTCCGTGCGAAGAAAATCAATACTTTATCGCGAAATAAATACTTTTGTTTATATTTTGTTATTGTGTATGCAAAAATATCTGTACACGAATATATAATTATATATGTAGCAGGAGTTGCCTCCCTTGTTGTGACACTTACATCCCCAATAGATTAACGCTCTCTAGACAGGAAGTAGAACCCTTTCTGTAACTTCCGGTCAGAAACCCTATAAAACTAACAACTTTAAGTTTTCTATCTCTCATTCGCCTTTTCGGTCAGGCGCCTCCTGGCTTTTGCCAGGAGTCTTCCGTCAGGCGTGTGTAACCCTGGCAACCCTGGTAACTAATAACTTTGTTTCATTCTCTCATCTATTCATTAACATGTCAACTATAATATTCTATATATATCCACATATTGTTTATTAAATATTATACACACAAACCACGTCTCCTTGTTACATTCATACACACTAGTATTTTGCTATAATTGGAGACCCCCGACGTGATACGAACACGCAGCCGTTCATATCTCTCATTCGCCTTTTCGGTCAGGCGCCTCCTGGCTTTTGCCAGGAGTCTTCCGTCAGGCGTGTGTAATCCTGGCAACCAAGCGGTAACTAATAACTTTGTTTCATTCTCTCATCTATTCATTGACATGTCAACTATAATATTCTATATATATCCACATATTATTTATTAAATATTATACAAACTAACCGTTCGTCTCTTTGTTACATTCATACACATTAGTATTCTCGATATATATATATATATATATATAGAGAGAGAGAGAGAGAGAGAATAGCTTTCACCGTATTTTTGACTAAAGAAATCTTAGCCTGATAATAGGGTTTAGAACCCCATTATCAGGCTAAAATTTCTTTAGTCAAAGATACGGTGAAAGCTATTCTATTTTCTAATTTCAAACCTGCTCACTGTTTCAAAACATACTTAAACGGGATCTTCTGAAACTAAAAAAATCAATCTGTGAAAGCAGAAGTAAATATTTCGAATAACGTTACACACTATATATATATATATACACACTATATATACATATATACACAAACACACACACACATATAGCGTCATAATGTCATAATGCAGACATACAGACATATTATAAGTTATATCTATGTATCTATCTAAAAAGAAAGACTAAAAAAGAGAGAGAGATCACTAAACCGCCTAATGCCTAATGCCCTAGGGCATTGAAAATTTGAAATATTTTTTGCCCAAAACATTCACAGGACCATAAGTATTACATGTGTAAAGTTTGAAAACAATCGGTTGGGTTGTTCTCGTGTTTTAGGGAGTCAGACAGACAGATATTCTGTTTTAGATATATAGATTATACATACAACCAGTACTGGGTGTATTTATCCTGTAGAGTACTAACACTTGGGAGGCTGTCGGGTCCTCACAACCCTTTGTTTGGCTAGCTTTCTATGGCTGGATGCTGTTCATATCACCAATTAATTTACAGCATGTACTGGGTGTTTATCATCTAAATCACCAACATTAGAGAGGTTGTTGTGCCATTGACACAACTGAGGGATCCTCTCAACCCTTTGAGGTATGATTTCTATGGCATGGTGCCCTTCCTATCGACAACTTCCCAGCTTTTCTTTATCTTATGTCTTCTTTACTGTCATAGGTATCAAGTAGGATTTCTCTGAATTTATTACCTGCAGAGGATTCTCTTAGTTTCCAGGTCTTCCTTCTCTAGACTGTCTAGCTCTTATTCTAAGGTCTCTGACAACTAATGTATGTTGGGAGGCACATTCTTCCCCAGGAAAGGCATTTACAACGATATGCCTGTCTCATTTCCTGGTGAAGATGAAGTCTATTTCTCTTGAATTCCCTCTGTGATTGGGAAGTAATCAAGTAGCTGGCTGGTTTCTTGAAGTTTGTGTTGCAGTTCATTAAGTCAAGAGTTTCACAGAACTCCAGAAGCTTAGTCCCCTTCTCATTTCATGTGTCATAACTACAGCCTCAATGCACACCAGGGCTGATATTTCCCATGTCCATTGAAGTCACCAGCTGCGATAATGAGTTCACTGTCATCTGTCATTGAGGTAATCAGTAAGCGGACCTCATAGAAGTGGTCCTTTTGCTCATCTGGAAGTCCAGCTTGTGGGACATACACAGATAGTATAGTGGCTATGGTATTACCAAAGACTAGTCTAAGTTTAATTATTCTGTTACACACTTTAACTACCTCAATTAACTGGTCTGCCCATCACTCAGATAATAGCATTCCAACTCCACCCACCCAGAAGAATTTGTAATGATGTTCCATATATATATAAATATCTGTAGGTAGGAAAAAGGAAAACAGTACTCAGTCAGGGAAAAGAACTGAAATATATTATTTATTGATGTTCATGCACAGAACAAAAGCGCTACCTAAGGTTTCAAGGCCCAATATTAACCATGTCTTCAAAATGTAAGAGGGATCAAAACTGAGTCCTAATCTTCAGGCACTTATACGTGTTTATAAACTCATATATATATAAACCGTGATGATAATGATATATATATATACCTGTGAGTGTTTGTGTGTCTGTGTACATTTTGCCGAAGGGTTAGGAGAACCCTGCAGTTGTGTCAAAGACATGACAACCTCTCCCGTGCATTCAGTAGAATGTGAGGTTATATGTAAACAAGATGCAGACTCTCTGGCCTATCTGGGAGGTCATTAGCTCCACTTCATTACTGACTTGGTCTATGTAGACCCTCCAACCCTTGCTAACAGGGAAAGCATATGATGATGATGATGATGATATATTGTTTTTGTAAAAAACGATATCTATTTTATATATATATATTTCACCCTAGTAGCTACTCTCTTCACCAATTGTTCACCCCACCACTAACACCCTTTACCCCCATACCTATCACTCCACCACGCCCAGTCCTCTCAATCGAGCACATTCCCCACACCTCTCCCTATACACTAACCAACTACCCCTCCTTTCCACTAGCACTCCCCACTATCTATCCTCATCATTGCACCCTAGTAGCTACTCTCTCTACCCCATGATCACCCACACTACCACCCTTACCCCTGACTACCCCCTTTCCTATCTCTCCACCACGACCCCCTCGCTCTATTGAGCACATCATCCACACCACTACATCCTCTCTCCCCATACACTAACCAGCTATCCCTACCCCATACACATCCCTTACATCCTACCTATCTCTCCATAACACCCCCACCCCAACCATATTGACCACACAACTACATCCCCATATATTAATCAGCCACTCCTACCCTTTCCTCATTGCCCTGCCAAATCCCCACAAACACCTATAACTTCATTCCTATCTCCCTCCCCTATTGCACCCTCTGTCAGAGCAGAGAGGAATCTTTAGTTAGGTGTATGACCAACAACTGCGCTAGTGACGGTGCCACGAAAATGCATCTAGTACACTCCGTAGGGGTGGTTGGCGACATAAAGAGTACCCCGCTTTAAAATCCATGCTTAAAATGGTTGAGAGGACCCTTTAGTTGTGCCAAAGACTAGTGTTGGTGATCTACACGATAAACACACCCAGTACATGCTGTGAAATGGTTAGTGATAGGAAGGGCATCCAGTTGTAGAAAGCTTGCTAAACAAAGTTTGGGAGGACCCTTCAGTTGTCAAACACACAACTTCTCCACTGCACTTAATATGACAGTATGTAAGCGAGATACAGACACCTTCGCCTGTATGGGAGGTCAGTAGCCCCACTTCAGTACTAACTTGGTCACCCATCCAACCCTTGCTATGAAAACATACATATGATGATGGTGTTGTTTATATCCCATAACTTGGGGTAAAAAGCACCTAGCCCACACTGTAAAGTGGTCGTGTAGGTGTCATGGCAAAAAGCACCCAGCCCACACTGTAAAGTGGTCATGGGGTGTCGCAGCAAAAAGCACCCAGTCCACACTGTAAAATGGTCATGTAGGCATCACAACGAAAAGCACCCAATACTTACTATAAATGAGGTTGGCACCAGCTGTAGAAACCAAGCCAAAATCAGTTCTGTATGAGCATGACATGGTCGCTTGACCTAGCATTGCTCACGACAGGATTACTTGTTTCAGCCATGCCAGCATCGAAAAATTGTCGTTAAATGGTTATGTTAATGATGATGATGATACACAGATATAACTATGGAATGACCAATGCCTTGTGAGTAAAGTTTGATAGACAGAAACTGCTAAAATCCGTTATTGTGAGTGTGCTTGTGTCTATTTCCATTTGTGTCTGTGTTATTTATATCCAGTAACTTGGTTGTTCGACAAAATGTAGACACACGTGGGCACACAGACATGTACATACACGCACATGCATACACACTTGGAGCTAAGCTACACAAGATGTAAATGTGTGTGTCTGCATGTATGTTGGACCTCTGTCAGTTCTGACAATGAGTGTTCCACCTGTTTTTTTACCAATGGAGCAGCATGCTCATAAAATTGATGTGCAAGTGGCTGACCATTCCACGAACATGTGCTCCCTTAACATAGTTCTCCGGGAGATTTAGTATGACACAGTGTGAGATAAGGCTGATCCTTTGACTTTACAGGTACAACTCATTTTTGCCAGTTGAGTAGACTGGAGCAACATAAAATAAAGTGTCTTGCTCAAGGACACAATACACCACAAGGAATCTAACTCATGTTCTTAAAATCATAAGCTGAACATGCTAACTACGAAGACACACACCTTCACACACACACTCACACAATCTTACACTCAAACAATCACACACACACAGCTGAACTAGACATACTGGACAATCAGAAAATATAGAACACTGAATGGTACTTCTTACCCTCTCTGGGTGTTTGAGGCCACCAAATCATACATGTATACACAAACAGACATACACACATATACACACACTCACATACATGCACAACTCCACTACACAGACACATACACACACATACATACACACAATCCAACAGTTAGTATAGAATACAGTATAGTTCTTTTTACACTCTCTGGGTATTTGAAATATTCCGCCATCACACATTTGTATTTGTCTGCTTTCTTGTAATTCTACAACAGATAAAAATTTGCATAAAGAAAAATGGTTATTAGCAACATCATCATCACCATCACAATTATAGATAGAGCATCCGTGATGTTTGCTCTGATCTGAGCAAACATCACGGATGCTCTATCTCAAAATTATTTTTGAAAAGCATTAGAAATGCGCAACCGGTAAAACTTAAAACCAAAACTGAATACTAACCAATACTATTACTAATTCTCACTTATTCCTAATTAAACTATTTTTCACTGTGAACAATTTGTCAGCATTTTCTATTCCGTTTACCAATATATAATAACTTGTGTGTTACACCTCTATTCTTTTAAATATATATATATGTATATATATATATATATGAATGTATGAATGTATATATATATATATATGTTTATATGTATGTATGAATGTATATATATATATGTTTATATGTATGTATGAATGTATATATATATATGTTTATATGTATGTATGAATGTATATATATATATATATGTTTGTGTATGTATATATATGTATATATAAATGTATATGTTTATATGTATGTATATCTATATATATGTATGTATATATATATATATATATATATATATATATATATATATTTATATGTTTATATGTATGTATATATATATATATATTTATATATATATATGTATGTATATATATATGTATATATATATATATATATATATATATATATATATATATATACTAAATACTATATAACATATATGTGTGTGTGTATATATATACTACATACTATATAATATATATATGTATATATATATATATGTGTGTATATATACTAAATACTATATAACATGTATATATATGTATGTATGTATATATATGTGTATATATATATGTTATGTCAGGTCACCACTTGGTGCTACTGGTAACATGTATTCCAGTACAACCTGTCCCATGGTCGGGTTGTTGGCGACTAAACTGGCAACCCCACTAAGGTTTCTTGGTGAGGAGGGTGACTTTGGACATCCTGCAGGACTAAAAACAAAACCTGTCAAAGGGCAAAGGAGCTCTTAAGAGTCAATGGCCATCCAAAATCACCGGGAGAGATGACCCCTTAGCCTTTGTCAAGGCAGAATTCTAGGAGAAGGAAAACTCTGATATAACACCTGCAACTCTGATGGTATCCAATGATGTTGACTTGTTCTTCTTTTTGGTAAATATCATCTTGGTTAAGAGAGTGGGACTGGCTTTGTGCAGTGCCTTTGCTCACTATAAAAGCTTCACGGCACAGGCATTGCTTTATATCTGGAGATCTCTCTGCACTTGTCGTCACATGGTACCATGGGCCTAGCACTATGGGTCAATAATTGTCACAAGTGTAGTGTTTGTACCAGAGTTTTCAAGTCGCTGGCTGGACTAAAGTCACATTCGTTCAGCGCATCGGTAGGAGTTCTCCTACATGGATATAAAGTAGTGGCCATACTCGAAAACGAGTTGGCAGCCACCATATATATATGTATATATATATATGTACATATATATATATACATATATACATATATATATATATATATATATATATATATATATATATATATATATATATATATATATAAAGTATTTCTGTAGGAAAGGTAAAGGAAAAGAGGGTGCTCTATGTAGGCTACAAAGCTTCTTAGTTATGTAATAAACAACATAAGATAATTATTTCATTTACCAAAGGTTTCATGAAGACAGACGAACCTAGCACAGACGTCTGCCTTCAATCATCAGAATGAAATTTTATTTAAAATGGAAGTGAGATATGGATTTCAATATATATATATATATATATATAATGGAAAAATTTGAACAGGGACAAAACAGAGAGGCAGTACAACAAATGTTTATTAATTTCACGCTCTGGAGAGTGGGGTGTAGGTGGGGGACGACGTTTCGGGCATAAGCCCTTCCTCAGGTGAGAAGTGTGTGGGAACAGAGTTCAAAGGGTGTGTAGGGGAGTGGTGGAGAGACATATAGCGAAAGGAAACGGTGCGAATGAAAAAATAACAAGTAAAGATAAAAATAAAAATAAAAATAAAGCATGATCAAAATACAAGGAATGAGATAAATTTAAAAATAAAGGCATGATCAAAATAAACTGAAATTAAAAGGGGGGTAGACAGGTGGTGGAAGGGTGTGGGGTGTGTAGGTATGGTGGCGGGTGGAGTGGGGAGAGGGAGACGGGGTGTCCGAGCGGGGAGGGCTGAAGGTGGTGTGTGTGTGTAGGTGTGTGTGTGTGTGTGTATGTGAAAGTAAGGGTTGGGGGAAGAACGGGGTTGCATGTTCAGGAAGAGGTGTGTGTGGGGGTTTTTGTGGGTCGGAGTGTCTGTGCGTGTGTGGATAGAGGGGTGGGGGGAGAGGAATCAGGAGGCTGAGGGTGTAAATATGTGGTGGAAAGCACGTGTGTGTGGGGTTTAAGTGTGTTGTGGGTGTGGGTGGCATGTGGATAAAAAAAATTTTTTTGGGGTGTGTGTGTTATATAGGTGATTATGTAAGAGGATGGTTGAAAAGTTGGTAAGTTCCAAGGATGTTTAGTGGATTGGTTGTAGGTGAATTTCTGCGTGTGGGTAATCCATGAAGCGGTGGTCGGAAGAGGAGAGATGTGGGGTGCGCGCGCAACAGGAAGTGGTCAGCAGTGGGAGTGCTGTAGTCTGTTAGTGCTGGGAGGTGGTCAGAGGGCATAGCAGCAGTCGGTGGAATGGTAAGGGGGTGAGGATGGGTAGGTGTGAAAGTTGGAGTGAGGAGGGTGTGTGTGTGTGTGTGTGTATTAGTAGGGGTGTTAGTGGGATGAGTGAGTGTGGAGCGAGGGTGTGGGTGGAGCGGGGAGAGAAGGGTGTGTGTGGTTCTATGGAGGGAGTGTGGTGTACTGGTGTGTGTGTAGTTTGATGAAGAGGTGTTAGTGGGTGTTAGTATACGGGAGGTGGGGAGGGGTTGAATGCAGGTGTGAGTGGGGGTTAGTGGTGGTAGGGTGTGTAGAGTTGGTGGTGTACGAGGGTGTGTGGGTACGTGTGCGTGGGGTTGGGGGGTGTTAGTGATGTTAGTTGCGTGTGGGGTGGGTGGTGTTAGTGGGTGCGTGTGTTCATGTGCTTGGGGTTTGGGGGTGTTAGTGAGGTTAGTTGCGGGGTGGTGGGATGGAGGTGTGGGGGTGAGAGGTGTGGGGTGAGGGTTAGTGGTGGTAGTAGGGTGTGTGTTTAGTGTGAGCGCGTGTATATATGTGCCGGTGGGTGTGTGCGTGTGATAAGGAGGGGGGGAGAAGAGGGGAGGGAAGGGGTGTTAGTATGTTAGTTGGGGAAGGGTGGTCAGATGAGGGGTGGAGTGGAGGTGTTAGTATTGTTAGTTGTGGGGTGGGCGGTGAAAAGGAGGGGTGTGTTAGTGGTGTTAGTGGGGGATAAGTGTGTGTGGGGGGGGGGGGGTCGAAGGCTAAAGGAATAAGGGTGGGGAGTTCAGGCCGGGGGGAGTGTGGGTCTGTAAGATGAAGATAGTTCGTTGTTCGACCGTAAGGCGATTGGCGGGTGTTCCGTGACACTGGAGTAGGCCACAGACTGTGAGATGGCGTGCGGAGTGTCCAGGGCCACCAAAGTGGCGGGCGATGGGGGAACTGCCCCCGAGACGAATATCCCGGAGGTGCTCCGTGACTCGGTCCGCCAGGCGGCGTCCCGTCTGTCCGATATAAGTCGCGCTGCACTATGCACACATTACTTTGGACTGAGAGGCTTGAGAATGATCCTTATTGAACTGACATGGGAATCCTTCCTTCTAAAAACAGCGCAACAGCCCCTCATATCTCAGAAGCTTCTCAACACATGCAACTCAATGAAAATTTGAAGAGCTGTGTGAAGAGGAAAGCTTTTGTATGATCACCGTGCTTGCTTCAAAGCAAAAAGAATATTCACACACACACACTCACATACATATGTGCATACATATACTGTATTTCTTTGTGTATACAGTGACTTGAGTATAAAACCACACCTGTTTCTGAGGCTAAACAAATAAGAATAAATTACATCCTTGTGTATAGTATGACCCCAGAGTACAGCCATGTCTATGCAAATGTTTTATGAACCTGTACTATGTTATCCATCACAATCTTAATCTCACACATATTTCACTACAATATTTAGTTTCTCATCATGTTAAAGAATATAAAAAAACTGGATATCTTTGAGACAAATGGCAATCAGTTATACTGATTCCTCACCAAACAATTATTGTTGATATATGTAATACCAATTGTTTTGGTAAGTTATTTGTGATATTTTTTAATCCTCTTGTTCTCGGTTGGCTTGAAATGAAGCATTTAATTGACATTAAATGTTTGTATTTAATTCTAGCATTAATAATGCACCTACGACACTGCCTTCATCATTAGTACTACTAATGACACCACCACCACCATTAATACCACTATCACACCCACCCACACATGCATCACCATCATTGTCAACCCCACCCCACACCACCATTAATACCATCACCCCCACCCCCTCCACACACACACACACCATCATCAATCCCATACTACACCCACACTACCACCATCACCATTAGATGTGTTACCTTTGCTGTAATGGGCTCTTAGACGAATCTCTAGCCCTAATTTTGTTCTAATTTTTTGGTGACATATGTGGTATGGAATTTGACCCTTGTGAATTTATTGAAAATGGGTTTTCAACCTGATAATAGATGTGTAAGCATTTTAAGATATAGGACTGCTGTGCACAGGTAGATGTTGATGGAATTACATGTCTGAACATGTCTTATATTGGTCTCCTGGCATGTCATCTCTCATGGCTGACAAGAATGGCTTTTCAAAGTGTAATACAACCACAGATAGCAGTGGCATTATAATGGGTGGGGGACTGACAAAGCTCTAGCCATGGGCCTCACAATATTTAAAGAGCTCAACCTCAGACAGCAGAGAAAAATTAGAAGGGATGGGGACAGACCAGACTGTAGCTAGGACTCTTACAATACTTAACCTTTTAGCATTTTCATTACTCTATACTTACTATTGTATTTTCATGGTAAAGGCTTAACCTCACATAATATTGAATCTATGAGATTTTGATATTTTATACTTTGAGAACAATACCATAACATCAGTATGAGTGGCTGATCTGGCTGAAAACGGCCAGTTTAAATGCTAAAGGGTTAAAGAGCTCAACCACAGTTAGCAGTGAAAAATCAGTGGGGGGAGTTGTGGGAGGGTGACCAGGCTGTTGCCAATGTTTAAAGGGTCCCAAATTAATTTTTTTGCTACCATAAATAATATATTTTACTCAATGAAATATTCAGTCAGGAGCCCCATGCAACTTTAATGCAACCTTGATAAACAGTACAGGTGAGATTGCTTCTAGTATCTCTCTACTGTATGGTAAGCAACAGATACATCAGTATTGGTTTCTTGACCTGTGGAAGTAGAAGTCAAATCACACCCTACTTTCTGAAAAGGTGAAGGACACATTGGATGATGCAGTACTTAAAATACAATGTCTGGAATGAAAAGACAGGATGATCATAGTTGCAATATGTCTGATCATAGATCTGGTCAGTTAGATTTGACATGGGCATAAACCAGAACCAGAACAACAGCAGCAGCAATTGCTGTTGACTTTTCTAAAGTAGCCAGAGTAAAATGTTTTCAAAAGACACATGGAGAGGACAAGTTAGAACAAGTCTGTCTGTTGTGTTGTCATTTGTGAGTTAATTTCAACGGTGGTAAGTTTTGAGAATATTTATATTTCACTTGTAAAGATGTAAAAATAGCAATGAAGCTAGTTTGCTATCAACACATCTGGACAGCTAGCACTAACAAACCAAACTTCCACTCACTCAAACACAACAAAACAACCAAAGAAACTTCATTCTGAAATCATATTTACACTGATCTATTTCCTTTTATTCTTGTTAGTCTGATGTCTTTGGCTAGCTTCCAGCAACCGTGTGTGTGTGTGTGTGTGTGTGTGTTTTGGACCTCTATTGGTTATGATGACAATTAGTGTTCCAGTTATTTGATAAATGGAACAGCCTGTTCAGACATGTGTACCTTTATCACAATTCTTAGGGAGATTCAGCATGACACAGAATAAGACAAAGCTGGTATAAGAATTACTGGTACAATTCATTTTTGTCAGATGAGTAAACTGGTGTAACTTGAAATAAAGTGTCTTGCTCAACGATACAATGAGCCACCAGAAATTAAACTCACAATTTTACATTCCTGAGTTAAACTCCTTAACTATTTAGCCACATGTCTTCACTAGTTGCAATTTATAACATGAGTCACAATCATTATCATCATCATCACTTTACATCCTCTGTCCATGTTGTCATGGGTTGGACAGAGTATTACAGTTCAATGCAGCTCTTATTTGGAGATTTTGCCTTTCTAGATATCTTAAGATCATGTTTTGCTCAAATATTCCAATTCTTGGTATGGTTTCTATGGCTAGATGGCACCCTTCCTAACACCAACCACTTTATAGAGTGTACTGGGTGCATTTTTTTGTGATGCCAACACAAAAGAAAAAAAGAAAATTGCCTTGTCTGTACATGGCAAAAGTGTCTGCTCCAATTTACACTGTCTCCATTATTTCATTTGAGAGTGTAATTTGAAGGAAAGTGACAGCCAATAAGTTAACTGGGTGTTGTAGTGATGGAATGATAAGGTAGATAGAGCCATAAAAACAAAAAGCCTGGAGGAAAGAGGGAGACAGGGAAAAGTACAAAATAGCTAGAAGAGAGACCAGGTACCAGATACACCTGGCAGGGGCAGAAAAGAAGAAATTTGCTCATGTTCTGTGTCATGAAGATCAGAGGTGCGAAGTGTTTCAATTGTGAGACAGTATGCTAGAGAAAATCGTGATGTGGTTGGAGAAAAGTGCGTTCAAAATGATATTGGAGCATTTGCCGTCTGATGCTAAAAAGAAGGAAACATGGACTCTTATGAGAGATTGCAGAATAAAGAGAGAATAAATGGGACAGCAAGAGACAACCCCATGTAGACCCAACTGAGGGACCAGCTATAAAAATTGAAAGCAGTGTGATAGATAAAGCAATTAAGGACATGAAGGTTGGGAACACAGCTGAACCATCTGGTATAGATGCTGAGATGCTAAAAGCATCTGGCACGGTAGGATATGAGCTAGTCAGATGCATAGTTAATCAAGTTGTACAGGAATGACTGGTGCAGCAGTATCATTGTAAATTGCAAAGGAGATGCACTAGGGAGAATTAACTAAAGAGGTATCAAGTTGAGGTCATGAAAGTTGCTGAAAAGTTTATAGCACAACTAATTAGGGACAGAATCAAGTTAAATGTGATGCAATTTGAATTTATGCCAGACAAGTACTGCTGATGCCTTTCTGGTGAGACAACTACAGTAGAGGTACTTAGCTAAGAGTAAGCCACTGTATTTGTGGATATGGAGAAGGCCTTTGACAGGGTCTCCCACTCTGTAATCTGGTGGGCACTTAAGAAGCTAAGTGTAGGTGAATGGCTTGTGAGGACCATGCAGACCATGAAAAAAGGAGCAACCAGCTGTGTGGCGGTTGGAAGCGAGTACAGTGATGAATTTAAAGTGCAGGTGGGCATCCACCAGAAATCAGGTCTCAGTCCACTCCTGTTTATTCTTGTCCTTTAAGCCATGACTGAAGAGTTTAAAACTGGCACTCTGTGGAAGCTCTTATATGCTGATGACTTAGTCCTCAAGCTGAATCTGTGATGTTGAAGACCCAGTCAGAAGCATACACTAATCAACTATCCCTACCCATTACTTAACCCTTACCCCTCCTACCTATCACTCCATCATGCCTCCCAACCAATTGACTACATCCCTCACACCACTACATCTCCTTCTCCCCATACACTAATAAGCTACCCCTACCCTTTACTCATTGCCCTGCCAAATTCCCACATACACCTATAACCATACCTATCTCTTCTCCCTCCTCCCACAGCTGAGAGAGTTCTGTAGTTAGGTCTGTGACCAACAACCTCTCTAGTGATGGTGGCACAAAAATGCACCCAGTACATTCCGTAAGGGTGATTGGTGACAGGAAGGGCACCTCGCTGTAGAAAGCATATCTAAAAAGGTTAAGAGGACCCTTTGACCCTTTAGTTGTGTCAAGGACATAACAACCTTCCAGTACAAGCTGAATAAAATATGTGCATAATGCTAAATTGATACATCATTCCCACCTACTTATTATAATTATTAAATCTGCTGAGGTTAACTTTGCCTTTCATCCTTACGGGGGTCGATAAAATAAAGTACCAGTAATGCACTGGAGTAATTGCTGGCCCTGTGCCAAAAGTAGAAACAATTATTAAACTATGCTTGTTACAGATAGCAAAACTGGTGAGACACAGGGATGAGGTCTACTTCAATAGATGAATCCATGTAATAGTATTGAGTGCTTAAACTGGTGAACCATCAGTAACTGGACATTACACACCCAGCAACTATATATATATATAACACACATATATATCCCATACTCATCATCATTTCATGTCCATTTTTTTCCTGCACACATATATATCTACAAGTACATAATCTTAATAATGTATTTGTGACTGACACATAATCATTAGCTTTAAATATCTAATTAAACAACAGGGTAATAAGGAATCATAGGTAAAAACTTTTAATAAAGACTGGCTCATTAATAACAAACAAGTCCATGGTCACCTACTGCACATTTCAAAGACTGACAACTTCTAGACAGATCTTTGATGAGTAGTACTGAGAGAGGTAAGAGGAGAGAGAAATAGGGGAAGGGGTTGTGAGTGAGAATAATTGGAAGAGAGTGAAAGTGGGGGAAAGGGTGAAATATATATTAGGTAGTTTGGTGGGAGTAGGGTGGAGCAGTTGCCGTTTAACTTATGCAAACATTCTAATAGTCATTACACACCCAAAACACTGACACATACAGATACATGTATATATATATATATATATATATATATATATAATCATCATCATCATCGCCATTTAACATCCACCTTCCATGCTATATATATATATATATATACAATGATATTAAATAAATGGAAACTATATTTATAAAACCATATTTATTTTATTATATATATTTCAAGGGTACCAATACAACATTGGTACGCTTTCATCAGATAAAATACAAGGTTTGTTTTATAAATAGAGACATACCCATGAAAATCATACCTTATCTTCAGTCGTCAGAATGAATAAATAACATCTAAGATGTTATTTATTCATTCTGACGACTGAAGACAGACATAACATCTGCCTTCAAGAAACCACTGGTAAATGAAATAATTATCTTATGTTGTTTATTACATAACTATATATATATAGAGAGAGACAGAGACAGTAGCCACGGAGTAGGCAGACCCAGAAAAACCTGGGACGACTTGATAAATTCAGACCTCACACACTTACACCTCTCCAAGACAATGTCACTGGACCGAGATCTTTGGCGCTACACAGTAATAGAGAAGACCCGCCTTGCCTAAGTACAAAGCGAAACCTACAGTCAGTAGGCACCTCTTAACAAAATTACACACCCGTCCCACTACCCCCACCCCATCCACACCACCCCTTTCGATGTAAAGTTATGTTGGTACCACAACATCCAGTCCGAAATAAATGAGGTCGTGTAGGTGTCATGACAAAAAAACACACAGTCCACGCTGTAATGTGGCCGTGTAGGTAACACGGTAAAAACCACCCAGTCCACACTGTAAACGTGGTTGGTGTTAGGAAGGGCATCCAGCCGTAGAAAACCCGGCAGACAGTCCTATGCGAGCGAGACAACCAATCTTGCCTCAAGTGGGAAAATTCCCGTCCAAACCCATGCAAGTGTGGAAGATGGACGTTAAATGATGACGATGATGATGATGATGATATATATATATTAGAGAGTCAGAGCCTGATGACTGAGCTCTTGCCATTCCGACAGCAAATTCTAGACTGGAATTTGCTGTTGAAACAGCAAGATCTCAGCTGTCAGGCCCCGATATATATTTACACTCTACTGTCCCAAGTATTGAGTACTCTGCTGAATAATGGTCTTCTTAGTTTAAAACAGGTAAAATCCTGCTCTCTCTCTATATATATCAACTTCATCACCATCATTTAAGCTCCATTCTTTCCACGGAGACATGGGTTGGATGGGTCATCACAGACTAAGTCAGTATTTAATCAGAACTACTGACTCCTCACACATGCAAGGGACATACATCTCCATTTCATATGTTCCAGCACTTTACAATTTAGTTGAATTACATAATAATTATCCTTTAAGTTGATAACGCACTCACTCCAAGGGACGAGTTGTGTTATAAAAATGTTTTTATTATATCAACAGTGCAGTTAGATCCTCTGATTAACCATCTTAGATTATATATATACACATACTCATATACATTCATATACAAACACACACACTTACTCCTCCTTGTATCATTTATGATGGAACTCAAAGACCTGCATATATTTGCATATGTATCACCTGAGCAATGTGACTTCTATACAAAATTAACCACTTAATAATTCAAGGACTTGTCAGTCATACAGTGTTTCCACTGCACACACCACATTGTCCTAACCTTTGCATGTGGTCTATGTGGAGCTGGGAAGGCCTTGCTGGAAGTATAAGGGTCAGTGACATCACAGAGCTGGAGGGCCTTGCTGGAAGGAGAAGGGTGTGGTGATGTCATGTAAGGGGAAGCAGAAAGCAGCTGCAGCAACACAGGCTCTTTCTCACTTTTGTCAACAATCTTTTAAGGAAGCAGGTTGTGGTTTTAGCACTGTGTGTAGGGGACATGTGGTTATATTTTCTGGCCAGCGGGTAGAGTCAGGCTGGATACTTAGGGGGTCATGGTGGAGGATGCAGCCTGGCTCAGTAAGGATAATGACTGCAGCTACATGAATGTGGCCAAATTGGACACTGTGATGAATGGAGTAAATCTGGCCCTGATTGAAGGCTGCCTACCATCAAAATCTAAACCAATTCAGCCACTTTACTTAGATGGATAAGATCAGTAATCACCGATGAAGGAGAGTATGAACAAAGGGGCTACAGAGATGTTAATAAAGCGCCACTTGGTAATTCTGAGAGAGCTAACCACTGAGTTCAGCTTGAAGCTAAACATAGTCTTTGTACCCTCAAAAAAGAATACAGTTCTAACCAGGGTGAAGAAAGCCTGATTGGAAGTGTCAGAAGATTTGGAGTTGGGGTAGCTGTGCTATGTGTCGGCTGAGTGACTTGGAGCTAAAGAATCTGCATACCAATCATCATATGGGAGTGGATAGGACCCTGTTCCTAGCCAGGAAAGTTGACTGATGTTTCCAGACAGAGTATGCAGAAAGTGGTTGGGAGTCGTGATAGGTGTCAGTCTATCAACTCCGCACCGGTTGTGAGATGGGAAACAATCCAAGGAAACACAACTGGGAATAACTGGCAGTGGATGTGATGCACTACTGACAAGGCACCTGTCTCTCAATGGTCAACTGCAGACCGGGGTGGATGGCAATATAGAAGGAAATAAAAACAGACTGCAGATGAAATTACATGAATACTAAATGAAATATTCATGGATCAGGGCTCTGTGGATGAGCTGCTGATGAACAATGGCACTGCATTTCACTCAGAGGCACCGAAGGAAATGCTTGAAAAGTGGAATGTGAACCGCTTCTTCAGAGTAGTGTATAAGCCAAGTGGAATTGGAGAGACACCATCACATGATCAGGGTCATGTAAGAGAGGGGACATATATCACCAATAGGAGCAGTCTCTTAATATAATATGTCACCTCGGTCAGATTAAGGCAAGGAGTCAGTACCACACAGAGCAATATTTAAATATGAATGGCAACATTCATGTACAGTACCACAGCAATCTGTGGAAGGGAGAGGGCCTGCATTCAAACAGTTTGGGTCAAGTCACCAAATGTGCATGGCATATTCCTGAAGCAAAGTGTCCATGATGGAACACTGCATCATGTCTTGAACATCCACAGGATCATCGATTTGATAGATGACAATGAAGAAGGAAAGTATGCAAGCAGTTCCCCAGCTCTGCACAGGTCACAGCAGGAGTGTCATGCTCCTGGATGGATGGCAGAGTTTCATATGGGGTGATCTATGAGATCAGGGGTTTATATAGGGCTGGGGGCCTTGCCATAAGTAAGTGATATCATGAAGCCGGAGGGGTTTGCTGGAAGGAGAAGGCCGTGATGGTGAGACGTAATAGGAAGCAGTAGCAGCATCAAAGACTCTTTCTCCCTTTTGTCAACAATCATTTGGGGAAGCAGGTTGTGATTTTTGCTCTGTGCATAGGGGACATGTGGTTATATTTTCTAGTCAGAGTGTAGAGTCAGGCTGGGCGCTTACAGACACGGATATACCTCATTCTGGAGAAGATAAACCAGTGAAACGACCTGCAAAGTAGGTGAGCTACATATTTCCCCCTTGTACCACAGTCTATTTATGGTTAGCTTGAATGATAGTTAACCTGCCTATAATTTTCAAATAATTTTGAAAAAATCAAGAATTTGATGGGATTTAATATAACTAACTTTTGCAATATTAAATTGCTGTTTGGAACATAACTTAACAAAGGTTCTTGCATAAAGTTATGACAGAAGGTTTTTAGATAAATATATGAGATGTGTCAAAAAAGTAACAGGACTTAGTGTACTGAGTGGGGTAGGGATTAGCAGGTTGCGTTACCATGTGACGTAATATTATATGACTATAATCTGTTTTCTGCAGCCATTCTATGTTTTTTCATGGGTTTTTGTTAACAGCTCTTCAATTTTAGACCATCGAGCAATGGACACAAAACAACGAACCAACCTGAAGTTTCTAGTGCAGCTGGAAATAACTCTGTCAGAAGCACTTGGAATACTGAAGCAAGTGTATAGAGGATGAGATGATGCCATGCACACGGGTTTTTGCGTGGCACAAAAAGTTCAAAGAGAGACGCGAGGATATGGAAGATGGTTCTAGGAGCTGAAGCCCTTCAATGAGCAGGACTGAGGCCACCGATAAGTGCATGGTGATCGTCGGCTGACTGTTGAGTGATCACAAATAAGCTAGGCATGAACCACAACAGCGTTTGGAAGATTATCACTGAATATTTGTGCATGGGGAAGATCTGGCGAAGAGCATCGCCGTGCTAGAGCAACCTCCCTACTTACCCAACCTGGCTCCATGTGATTTTTACTTTTCCCCAAGCTGAAGAGGGTCATCAAGGGGACCCGTTTTCCAGATGTGGAAGCCATCATGATGGCCATGACAACAAAGCTGTAGAGAATCCTTCTAGGTGTGGCAAAGGATAGGAAAGTGTGTTTAGACATGAGAGGGATTAATTTGAAGGGGAAAACTTGTAGTTTGTAATTTGGATTTGAAATGTTTTTTGCGACTCTAGTCATGTTTCTTTTCTGACACATCTCGTAAATCTTTTAAAATAAAGTTTTGTATTTAATAATGAAAATTATTATGTACAGTGTTCAGATGCACTACAATTCATCAAAGGTGCATGTATAGTACTTAAAATAATTGTTTCTACGTTAGGCACAAGGCCAGCAATTACCCAGTGCATTACTGGTAATTAATAGTACTTAAAATAATGTACAAATGTCAGGAAAGTGAACAATGTATGAGTCACGATATAGACAAAAGCACACATATGCGTGCATGTGTATGGAGGGGGAAGCATGGAAGTCTTGAAGGATGCAGTGGCCCGACAGCTAACAACTGATGCAGGTAGTTTGTTCCATGCTTCAGCAACTCTGAGCATGAAAAAATGTTTTCTGAGTTTGTAAGCATATCCACGGATGTTGAACACATGGAATTCAAAAAGGTGATCAGGGTTGTTGTTGGAAAGATGGTTAAAAATCTTGTAGGTGTCTACTAAGTCAGTTGCCAGACGTCGGAGCTTTAATGTAGAACCAGAGGCGGTTTAGTATCAAAAGGGTTGTGTCATGACAAGATTCAGTCACATGTCTTCTATATTATAGCTGTGACATTTGACACCACTGATCTATAACCTCTGACACTCTACTGTGACCTCTATCACAATACTGTGACTAACTATCGTCTATTTGTCTGTCAATCAATCTATCCATTAGATATATATCATCATTTCATTTTACATCCGCTTTTTACCTGCTTGCAAGGGTGGGATGGAAACTGATTTTGGCTTGATTTCTACAGCTGGATGCCCTTCCTAACACCAATCTCATTTACAGTGAGTGCTGGGTGCTTTTTTGCGTGGCACTTCCACGACCACTTTGCAGTGGAATGATATGGACCCCAGTCCCTATCATCTCATTTCTACAGCTGAGTAAACATATATATCTGTGTTATTCATTATTTTGTAATGATTAAATGCTCAAATTTATTATATATATATAAAGATTGTCTAAAACTATGTTGTATGATGTAGTGTTGGATAATACAGAATGGTCATGGCTGGAGCGTGTTTTATCATACGTCTGCTTAATCATGAACAACCTGGGGTTAAACAACTTTCCGTGAAAGGCTTTACGTTGTCGTTCGACCGGCTAAAAATAGCAGTCAAATCTTCCCCAAATTTCACTCTCCAATATATATTTTCCTCACACAATGTGTTGGTTTGTGCCATGTTTACATCCATCATACTTACATAGTTGAACGACGGCTTTGAACTGTTGTCTTTATTCAGCCCGCGATTATCACAGATCAAACCCTCATCTGAATGAGAAGCCTGTTGTGTTGTGCTGGGTTCGATATTTTTTTCACACATTTCTCTCTTTGTTTGTAGTTGTCTGTGTCTATATCTGCACTTTATCTTCAATCAACTAAATTGGTGAACGCAGGAAGCGTGTCTTTCGTGACCTTAGCAACGACCTTACATGTCATAGAGCATGCGCACATCCCCACTGTCGTAGACGTGTTTCAAAGGACTTAAGAAATAATAGTAAGATTTTTATTTTTTTCCTTTCATTACTATATAGTCTCTACAGAATTTATAATAATTTCATTATTATTTAATTACGACGTTAAACAAATTTTATTGATCAAAAGAAAAAAATCGATTAATATTCAAATATATATTAATAAAAAACCACACCTGATTTTTTTTTATACTCTCGTAAACGAGTGAGATTACAAAAACAAAAATAATTAAATCTCGTGCCTGTGTAACTATGTTGACTAAATCATATTTTTTTCTTTTGGCATTGATAATTATTATTTTTGTGTGTATTGAGGATGTACTATCATTAGAAAAAAAGTAATGTTAATGATAAATTACAATCTAACTTAAGCTTATGCTAAACAAAGCTCTATAATATTAATAATGAAATCTCGCTGAAATGCTACTTCCCTAGACACCCCTGTTTATTTTATTTGTTATTCATTTAAATATTTTTATTTAGATAACCCACCAAACAAAATAAAATACCAATATTGGCACAGCTAAAACAAAATAAAATTACTTCTATTTGTTTAGTAACTATGATTTTGTTAATACTCTGGGTTCTGGACTAGTGTTTAACAGCAGCAGCTGTACTGTTTCATATTATGACGTAATTGTAGTTTGGGGCTTGTCGGCGTTGGAGCAAGGTGTTGTCGCCTGATTCCACGCATATATATATTTATATACGCACACACACACATATGTGTGTATATGTAGTGCCCATTTTTCCAGTTCGAGAGCTTGACCAGATGGTCAACACTCAAAGTAAATCTGGTGACTTTATGTACATTTACATGTTTATGTGTGTGTATATATATATATATATATATACATATGTGTATATGTATATATATCATCATCATCATACTTCCGTGCCATGCTTGTCGCGCTCTTTTATCATCACCTCGAGCTTTAGCTATCTGACATCAGCTTTCACTACTTCCATCCAGGTCTTCATCTACTGCAGCTTCCTTCCACTGGGATTACTTGGCACTTCTTCACCCAGTGATCAACATTCATGCGCATCATATGACCTTACCAGCACAGTCTCCTCTCTTGAACACTACATCTGATTCCTCTTATACCCAGTTTCTCTCTCAATTCATCCGTGCCTTGTCGTTTTCTCACATTGACATTGCACATCAATCAAAGCATGCTTAACTCATATCTCTCCATCCTCCACATGTCTCACTACCATACAGCATGACACTATGCACACAGGCGTCATACAACCGACCTTTTGTTCATAAGTAGAATACGTTTGTTTTTAGCCAGGTTAGCAGTTCCCTAAACTTCTTTCATCCTGTCCTTATTCTAGCTACTATGCTTTCCAAGCACCCTCCCTCTGCTAATTATGTCACCTAAGCTATCAACGATTTCTATAGATCCTTTCTGGAATTGGAAAAAGCTTATATTATTGTACCAGTAATGTACTAGGTAATTGCTGGCCTTGTGCCTAAAGTAGAAACAATTATTTATTATTTGATTATTATTATTGGCACACTTACTATCAATTGTCACTGAATATCTACTTCTTGCGAAGTCTTCCTTTCCTATTAGTCTGCCTATTATCCCACTACATCTCTTGTGTACCCAAGATTTGTATTGTGTACATCACATAGTTTATGCCTACTTTTTTTCTATTGAGCAAGGTCACTTCCCTGATGAGATTAGTATCTTGTCTTCTTTACTACTTATTAACATTTTAGTTTTTGTTAAATTTACTTTTAAGCCCTTTTGATTCTAAGTTCTATTTCCATAGCAGGAATTTATTCTCTAGTTCTTCCACAGAAGTTCCTATGGGCAACCAGTCTTAAACTCCTCTGTTATGGCCTATAGTACTAGAATAAACAAGTGGGCTAAGAACTGAACCTTGATACACTTCTACCTATACCTTGAATGTCTCGCTTTACTTACAGCTCCTCTGTACATGGCCTGCACTGCCCTTACAAGCCACTCTTCACCTAATTTCCTTAAGGCTTGCTAGATGACTGATTGGAGTACTCTGTTAAAGGCTTTCTCTAGATCAACAAAAACTATATATAGAGGATTTCTTTTAGCTAAGAACTTATCTTGTATTTGTCTTACTAAAATGAGGGCATCTGTGGTGCTCCTCCCTGGCATGAAACCAAAATTGCATCTCATCTAATTTCACTCTTTCCTAATTAGTTGTATTAGAACTCTTTCTGTCATTTTCATAATGTCATCCATTCGTTTTATTCCCCTGTAGTTGTTCTTTTCTATAACATCACCTTTTCCCTTATAACGATTTGTCATTGGTTATGACGTCATCTTGTATTTCTGATTGACTGTGTATGTGACTCATTAAATACTTCCCCATATACTTTCAGCATCTCAGTGACTACCTCAGATGGTCCTACAGCTTAACCATTTCTCCTAGATTGCTTCATTGACACTATAACTGATGATTCCAATAGCTGGACCCTTTGTTGGGTCAGATGAGGGTGGTCTTCCTTCCATTCATTCTTCTCTTTTTCTCTTTTAGAGTCCGCTTTTTCCCTGCTTGCAAGGGTTGGACGGGAACTGATTTTGGCTTGGTTTCTACAGCTGGATGTCCTTCCTAACACCAACCTCATTTACAGTGAGTGCTGGGTGCTTTTTTGCCGTGGCACCTCCACGACCACTTTGCAGTGGAATGATATGGACCCCAGTCCCTATCATCTCATTTCTACAGCTGAGTAAACTGGACCAATGTGAAATAAAGTGTCTTGCTCAAGGAAACAACACATCACCTGGTCTGAGAATTGAACTCACAACCTTTCGATTGCGAGGCCAATGCTCTAACCACTAAGCCATGTGATTCATTAACCTCTCATAATAGCATTTCCAGGTCTCTTTATTTTTGAGTATCAGTGATGTTAAGTGCACCAGTGTAATTTCGAAAATACTTTTCCCTAATTTCACACATGGCTAAGTCAGCCTCCCAATTACTGTGCCCAGCACTAATGATTAGTGTTAGTCCTTTATAAGCAGTTAGTAAGAGCTTTGTGTTGTACATTGCATAGTATTGGCAAGATTTTACTGGCTGGATGCCCTTCCTATCACCAATCATTTTAGAGTGTGCACTTGGTGTATTATTCATGCCAATAGCACTAGAAAGGTTGTCTTACCAAACTGAAAGGCTCTCCCTAACATGTATCGGTTTTTATTCAAAGTGGCTCTGTAAGATGAAAATGTAGAAAACCCATCTGGGTTTTCTATATTTTCATCTTACAGAGCCCACATCTGCTCCACACTGATTTATTTTATTGAGTTTTTAGTCACAATATCAAAACTATCGATACAAGATCAGAACAGTTCCAGTACAATATAGATGCAACATCAAAACAATATTAATAAAATAAATATTGTTTTGACATATATCATCATCACCATCGTTTAACGTCTACTTTCTGCGTTCTGGCATGGGTTGTCTCATTTGAAGCAAGTTGGGTCAGGTGACCGTGTCTTGCTTATATAGAACTGTTTCTGGATAGATTTCTGGATGCCCTTCCTAATGTCAACCATATTTACAATGTGTGCTGGGTGCTTTTTGTCGTGACTCCTCCACGACCACCCTACAGTGTGGACTGGGTGCTTTTTGTCATGACACCAACATGACCACTTTACAGTGAGGGCTGGGTTTTTTTTGTTGTGACTCCTACACGACCACTTTCCAGTGTGGGCTGGATGCTTTTTGTCACAACACCTACATGACCACTTTATAGTGTGGGGTGGATGCTTTTTGTGATACCAACATAACTTTACAGTGCAAGGGTAGTGTGGACTGGAGTGGGTGTGAGGGTGTATGGAAGGGAGTATAGTAATTTAAGAAGTACCTACAAGATGTGTGTTTGTACATGTATTACTGCATAACGTCAAAGATCTCGATCCTGTGTCATTGTCTTTGAAAGGTGCAATTGTGCAAGGTCAGCTTTTATCACCTCATCCCAGGTCTTCCTACTCAATAGCTTCCATCAATATATATATACAAGAGTCGGCTGACTAGAGTGATGCTAGAGCTGTGAAATCTTGCATGATTAATTCTTATTAATAACTGCACTTCTTATTAATAACTGCACTGTTTCTTTCCAGAGACTATATAAAAAAAATAAACCCCATTCAGTCATTCTATGTGAGCATCTTGCTCAGCCTATGAACTTTTCAGCCGCCCCTCATATATATCATCATCATTATTCTTTAACATCTATTTTCTACGCTAACATGGGTTAGACAGGTTGTCCCATTTGAGGCAAGTTGGGTCAGGTGACCGTGTCTTGCTCATTCAGAAATGTTTCTGGGTTGGTTTCTATGGCTAGATGCCTTTCAAATGTATATACATACATACATATATTAACACAGTATATGAATACATATATGTATATATATATTTTTTTATTTGTGAAGTAGAGGATCAATCATAAGCTCAGGTGTTTTCGGTTAGTTACCTGAATCTAGGCCGTTATCACCACAGATGTATATATATAAGGCAGGTTGTACGATGCCTGCATACGAACAGCAATGTTGCATGGCAGTGAGACCTGGGCATTGTGTGCAGAGGATATACGCAGACTAGAGAGAAACGAAGCTTGCATGCTCCGCTGGATGTGTAATAGTAATATACGTGAACGACAAAGCATAAACGAACTAAGGAAAAAAATTAGAAATAAGAGGGATCAGATGTTGTTTACTAGAGAGAAGGCTACGTTGGTATGGTCACGTGATGCACATGAAGGACGATAGCTGTATAACAAAGTGCAGGGCAATAAAGATAGACGGTAGCCACGGAATAGGCAGACCCAGAAAAACCTGGGACGAGCTGATAAACTCCGACCTCACACAGTTACACCTCACCAAGACAATGTCACTGGACCGAGACCTTTGGCGGTACTCAGTAATAGAGAAGACCCGCCTTACCTAAATACAAAGTAAAACCTACTACAGTCAGTAGGCATCTCTAACAAAATACACCCCCGTCCCACCACCCCCACCCCATCCACACCGCCCCCTCTATGTAAAGTTATGTTGGTGCCACACCATCCAGGCCGAAACAAATGAGATCGTGTAGGTGTCACGACAAAAAAACACACAGTCCACGCTGTAATGTGGCCGTGTAGGCAACACGGTAAAAACCTCCCAGACCCACACTGTAAATGTGGTTGGTGTTAGGAAGGGCATCCAACTGTAGAAAACCTGCCAGACAGTCCTATGTGAGCAAGACAATCACTCTTGCCTCAAGTGGGAAAACCCCCGTCCAAACCCATGCAAGCGTGGAACACGGACGTTAAACGATGATGATGATGATGATGATGATGATGATATATATATATATATATATATATCATCATCATCATCATCATTGTTTAATGTCCATCTTCCATGCTAACATGGGTGGGTTTGTCCCACTTGAGACAAGATTGGTCGGGTAACCGTGTCTCACTCGTATAGAACTGTTTCTGGCAGGTTTTCTACAGCTGGATGCCCTTCCTAATGCCAACCACATTTACAGTGTGGACTGGGAGCCTTTTTACCATGACTTCTACACAACCACTTTATAGTGTGGACTGGGTCCTTTTTTTCGTGTCACCTACACGACCACTTTACAATGTGGGTTGGATGTTCTGTGGTACCAACATAACTTTACAGAGAAAGGGTGGGAGGATGGAGTAGGGGGTGTGGGGTGGAGTGTGTATTGGGTTAAGAGTTTTAAGGAGGGAAGCAGAAAATAAAAAACATATTTTGTAACTTGAGGCCCCAAAATGTGAGGTGTTCAGGATTGCAAGGCAGCGCATCAAAGAGAATTGTAATGTTGTTGGGGATAAGTGTGTCTGAGATGATAATGGTGCATGTGCCATTGATGTTGAAAAGAAATGAACATGCATGTGCCATTGTGAAGATTACTGAATGAGGAGAATGCATGGGAGGAAGATAATCTGCCCCAAGTTGACCCAACAGAGGGACCAGCTGTACAAGTCAGCAGCAACATAGTAAGTAAAGGATACAAAGATAGGAAAGCAGCTGGACTATTGAGGAGAGTTGCTGAGATACTAAAAGCATCTAGGATGGTCGGTCACAACTTAATGACCAGTATCGTAAACCAAGTAATACAAAATGGTGTCATACCCAATAACATGTAGTAGGGCAAAGGGGAAGCACTAGACAGAGAAAACTATAGAAGCAATAAGTTGATAGACCAGATCATAAAGGACACAGAGTTATAGCACAGTTTATTAGGGACCAAGTTAACCTAGAGGTGAAGCAGTTTGGATTTGTGCCAGGTAAAAGTACCACTGATGTCCTCTTCCTTGTGAGGCAACTGCGGGAGAAGTACCTAGCTAAAAGTAAAACTCTCTAGTTGGCATTTGTTGCCCTGGAGAAATCTTTTGACAGGGATTCACTTCCACAATCTGGTGGGGTCTTAGGAAACTAGTGGTAGATGAGTGGCTTGTGAAGCCAGTACAAACCATGTATAGAGGAGCAGTCAGCAAGGTTAGAATTAACAATGGTTATAGTGAAGAATTTAGTGTGCAAGTAGGAGTCTATCAGAGCCATGTTCTTAGGCCTCAGCTGCTTATTTTCATGCTGCAGGCTATAACAGAAGAGTTCAAGATTGTTGCCTATGGGAACTCCTATATGCAGATTATCTAACCCTCATAGCCATATCTATGGTAGAATTAGAGAATAAGTTCCAAAAATGAAAGCATAGCCTAGAATCAAAATGTCTTAAAGTTAACTTAACAAAAACTAAAGTCCTAGTTAGTAGAAAGGAAAACAGGGCTCAGATCTCCCGGCCTTGCTCAGTTTGCTGGAAAGCAGTATTTAGAAATGCCACCCTATATCCCATATGTAAACTATAGGTATACACCACACATCATCATCAACGTTTAACGTCCGTGTTCCACGCTTGCATGGGTTTGGACGGGGGTTTTCCCACTTGAGGCAAGAGTGATTGTCTTGCTCGTATAGGACTGTCTGGCGGGTTTTCTACAGCTGGATGCCCTTCCTAACACCAACCACATTTACAGTGTGGGACTGGGAGGTTTTTACCGTGTTGCCTAAACGGCCACATTACAGCGTGGACTGTCTGGCGGGTTTTCTACAGCTGGATGCCCTTCCTAAGACCAACCACATTTACAGTGTGGGACTGGGAGGTTTTTACCGTGTTGCCTACACGGCCACATTACAGCATGGACTGTCTGGCGGGTTTTCTACAGCTGGATGCCCTTCCTAACACCAACCACATTTACAGTGTGGGGCTGGGAGGTTTTTACCGTGTTGCCTACACGGCCACATTACAGCGTGGACTGTGTGTTTTTTTGTCGTGACACCTACACGATCTCATTTGTTTCGGCCTGGATGTTGTGGCACCAACATAACTATCTGTGTATATATCATGACTCATACACTGTTCACTTTCCTGACATTTGTACATTATTCCATGTACTATACATACACCTTTGATGAATTGTAGTGCACCTGAGCACTGTACACAATAATTTCCATTATTATTATAAAATATGTATATATCCTATCACCAACATCACACCATACTGTATTCTATGGTATCTCACATATGATATCATTTAGTTACATACTGACGAAAACGCAAATGTCATTGCATGATACATACAAGTATAAAATCTGGACTTGCTTTACATCTGATGGCCCACAATGTTATTGTCACAAAAAAGCACTAAATCCACCCTGTATGCTGATCTGGTCCAACAACAAAAGCATCCAGCCCACCCTGTAAGGTATTCATGTTAGTGACATGACGATAAAAACACTTTGTTTTTGTGCCATGGTAAAAAAGATCTCTGTTCACACTTGTAACCTTGTTGATGTTAGGAAGGGCATCCAGCTGTAGAAACCAAGCCAAAATACAAAACCAGTCTAACCAAAGCAAGCATGGAAAAATAGACATTAAATGGTGATGATGATGATAGTAAACATTTTAATGTCAGCCACACCCCTCTATGGTACCTATTCATAAAATGGAGCCTATTTGCCTTTCTTACTATGAAACATGGTAGAAGCTGTATTCAGTCTTATGTCACTTTATAAGTTCAAATCTCATTAAACTTGATCAACCCTTTGTTTACCATATTTCTAATGAAAGACATGGCCTCTGATTTCAAATAATTTTGAATATAATGAAGAATTTGGAGAGATTTAGTAATAGAACTGACTTCCTCCTTATCAAGCTTGTGTGTGGAACATAACTTAAAGGTTCTTATCTAAGATTATGATGGAAGGTGTTTAGATAGATATAAACACTTTAAAATAAAGTTTTGTATAATAAAACCAAGGACAGTTACTTGTGGTTGGGTTATCAAAATGGTAAAAGTTCGTTGGATTATAATGGAAAGCTTTGTCTTTACAAGCATAAGCAAAGCCAATCTTATTAAATTGCTTCCTTCTCCAGACTCATGACTGTGACCAGAAATTGCATGTACGTGAAGGAAGTGAAGTGAGATGACTCAACAAGAGATCAAACATTGTTGGGTCGATCTCGTCTCACCTATCTATTTGTCTCTCTTTCGCATACACACACATCCTTAGATCATGGTTGAGGTGTGCAGACCTGATCTCATTACAGCAAGATTAAAAATTAGTTCACTCTTTTAATTATTTTATAGCATAAATTAATGCCGTTGTTGTTTAGCTTTAAGTAAGATCTAATCCACCAGCCAATGACCTGAGACGCTCTAGCCATGACCACTCTGTTTGCTTTTCTTGCAGGTCGAGTGACCTTGTAAAGACCTGTTACACTTGAATCAGGTATGTTACATTTTCGTTGATTTCGACGACAAATGCTCCAGTTGCTTAACCAATGAAACAGTCTTTGGATTACAGGTACAACTTATTTTCACCTGTGATATAATTTTTTTCACAAGGATACAACGCGCTGGGGATCGAACTGACGACCACACGATTGTGAGCCGAACACCCTAACCACAAAAACTTAGACTGCTAGTGCCCTTGAGAAAGGCATAAATGTCACTGGATATAATTTCCGATTCCCTCGTAGAATTGTGGCCTTGTGCCAAAGTAGGAAACCGATTAAATGCTATAGTGACCCTTTCGTCTAGCGATTAGTTGTGTGGATTTGCATGGTACTCCATTTATAGTTAAATGATTTGGCATTTCCAGAGTTGAGAATCTGAGTCAGAGACAGGTGACAGGATATGAAACGCTGTCCTTTCCGCTGAGAACCTCATTAGCAAATATATCCTTCCAATATATTTATTTTAATCCACAAAGTACATCTATCTACCTTTTTTTTTTTTTTATCTATTCATCGCTTGTCTGTCTATCTTCGGTCCTCTCTCTCTCTTTCTAATTAGCTTACTTACTAATGACTTTTTGATGTACTTAAATGCAACGATTATAAATTGAATTAAACTAGAGTAGCTAGCTAACTCTTTGTCTATCTAACTAGCTTTCTTTCTCTCTCTCTCTCTATATATATATATACGTATACGTATATATATATATATCCTCATGCTCTACCTCAATCCACCTATCTATCTATATTCTCTCAATAAAGAAACATATCTATATGCTCTCTCACTATTTCTCATTCACTCACTCCTATCTGTTTTACCAAAGATCAATGAAGCGCATTTCACTCTATTCTCGTTTCTCCGATGGTTTTGCTTTTATTTTCAACGTATCCAATAATTGTAAACACTGCTTAAACAACAGTCCTAATTACTGTGTCAATTATTTTTCTGGCAAAAATATTACGTTGTATCTTTTTTTTTTTCTTAGAATAAATACAGGAAAATAATTTCTCTTAATATATTTTTGTAAAGTGATTTATTTATTAGACCCGATGACCTCATGGGTCATCAATTATTATTTTTATATATTAATTAAATTGATTTTCTTTCATATTTTTTTTTTTTGCTTTGCAATTTTGATATTCGCTATCTGGGTTATGAGTTGAAGAGAATAGAATAAAAATGGAAAGAAAATAAATATCAAATGTTTAATGTAGAAAAGAGATTTCATTAATTTATATAAGTTGGTGTTGATCAGATCACGCGCGTAGTGATATGATACTAAAGTGTGACGATGAAGTAGTTCGTTTTGGTGAGAGTGGCTAGAAGAGAAGAGAGTGAAGCTGTAGGAATGAGAAAGAGAGAGAGAGACAGATAAGAATAAGTGAGATAAAAGGAAAAAGAAAAGGAGGAAAGGGAAATCGAAACAGTTAGAGAGGTACTATATTGAGTTTAAGAAAAAAATAGATGGATAGAAAATTGAATGAATGTTAAATATTGACAAAAATAAAAAGTAGTAAAATCTTGTGAGAGAAAAATATAGAGAAGTATTGCGAGTTTAAAGAGAAATATACAGACAGAACGGGTATGAGGTAAACCTTCCGAAATATAGTGTGATTTTGAAAGAGATGTGTTGCACGAGTGAATCATAGAGAGATATGAGAGTAGGAGGAGAACCAGAGAGGTAGAAAGATGAAGAGAATGTGAGAGTATGAAATGTAACTGAGGAGAAAGAAAATATGGAAAGAGAGTGAAGGTATGAGGGAAAGCAGAGAGTTAGAACGAAAGAACTATATAAAGATAATGAGAGGACTAGTAAGAGGGGTGACACGATAAAGAGAGTTAGTAAAAAGTGACATAGAGAGAGAGGAAGAGTAAGAGGCGAAATAGAGAAAGATAAAAAGATAAAGAGAGGGTGAGATATAGAAAGATAGAGAGGAGCTACTACTGCGTAGAGACAAGGCTTTACGACTATCACCCGTTCTTCGCTAGGTTTGTATGGGGCTTTTTACTTGTGTCTTTAGCAGGCTTTTCCCTTTTATCTGTGTGTTTGCTGCCGCCATCGGGACATTTTTTACCACCAGCGATAATTAAAATACCGAGGTCGAAGTCAAGTGAACGACCATCGACACACAGGGACCATTTAAACCACTTTAGAGACAGTTAAGATAACAAAATACACACAAAAAACTTGAAGGTAAGGAGCCACATATAGGATGGCGACCGTTGTTTGTATGAACATTAATGTATATTTATATACATATGTATATATTAATATATATGCTGTTTACTGTATACTGAAATAATGATGTCCGAGATATGCTTGTGTGTATATGTGTATATATGGTATTTACTGTATATATATATATAGCTTGTGTGTATATATATACGCTGCCTAATGTTTGAACATAAAAAAAATATATATATCTATATGTTATTTACTGTATACTAAGAGAATGTTCTATACATCAGATACATATATATATATATCAGTGGGTAATATTTTAAGTAGGGAGGATTCGTTTTAATGTGTATAAGTGGATAGCGGAGGGGTATGTATATACATAGTGTTAAAGAAGGGCGTGTTTGTATGTATATACATATATATATAGACAGATAATGCGTGTATATAATATATAGATGTATTTCCTGTGTATAATTCTTGACCTAGCGGAAGAGTTGGTTAAGATAAGAGTGGTGGTCTTTTGTTTTTTTCGCCATCTGATACAATTCATTGTCCACTCGTTGATTTAATAATTTACACACACACATCTGTATGAGTGTCTATACATATACGCATTTAAATATCTACATCTAATTATTTATATTTGTGTGTGTGTATGTATATATATATATATATACATACGCACACACACATATATATATATATATTTGTGTGTATCTGTGCGTATATGAATATATATATGTGTGTGTGTGTGTGTGTATATATGTCTATTCCTCCCCTTTAGACTACTGCTGTACTAGTCACTTCTTGCTCTTTCTCTCTGTCTGTTGATCTTTCTTTCTTCTTCACTGTCGTATTTATATATCTTCCTCTATCCTTCCTCTCTTTCATACTAACTGCCTCACCACCCCGATTTACCACAAAAATACATAGATGAGGCGATCACAGAATTCCACCCTATACTATGCAAACCTTAGTCTGTACTATATATATATATATATATATATATATATATACACACACATACACATATATATACACATATACATACACACACACATAAAGCTTTTCTCATCTCCGTGCAGCAGCAACAGCAGCATCAACAAGAGGAAGAAACAGCCTACCACTGCCATGACATCCCTCAACCAAACCACTCTATAACCATCTATCCAAAATGTCTATATTTCCTGTTCGAACCGTCTCCACTCTCACTATTTACTGCAGTTCTGTTCTGTCTGTTCGAGACTTCACTCCACTATATAACATTTTGTCTGTGTGGCCATTTTGGTGTATGTGGGATATTGTGTGAGTGTATGTCAATCGGTCGTATTCTTTCTATAATTATACATATAATATATGTGTGCCTCCTCGTCTTTCCTTATACATATATCAGATATATATATATATAGGATATATACATATCAGATAAATATATTTAAGTGTATATATATATATGATATATTTAAGTGTATATATATATATATATATATATATATATATATCAGATACATATATTTAAGTGTATATATATGATACATATATTTAAGTGTATATATATATATATGATACATATATTTAAGTATATATATATATGATACATATATTTAAGTATATATATATATATATGATACATATATTTAAGTATATATATATATGATACATATATTTAAGTATATATATATATGATACATATATTTAAGTATATATATATATGATACATATATTTAAGTATATATATATATATGATACATATATTTAAGTATATATATATATATGATACATATATTTAAGTATATATATATATATGATACATATATTTAAGTATATATATATATATGATACATATATTTAAGTGTATATATCAGATACAGATATTAAGTGTATATATCAGATACATATATTAAGTGTATATATCAGATACATATTTAAGTGTATATATATATCAGATACATATTTAAGTGTATATATATATCAGATACATATTTAAGTGTATATATATATATCAGATACATATATTTAAGTGTGTATATATATATCTATATATATATATATATCAGATACATATATTTAAGTGTGTATATATATATCTATATATATATATATCAGATACATATATTTAAGTGTGTATATATATATATATATATATATATATATCAGATACATATATTTGTGTGTGTGTGTATATATATATATATATATATATATATATATATATATATATCAGATACATATATTTGTGTGTGTATATATATATATATATATATATATCAGATACATATATTTGTGTGTGTGTATATATATATATATATATCAGATACATATATATATATATATATATATATATATATATCAGATACATATATTTAAGTGTATATATATATATATATATCAGATACATATATTTAAGTGTATATATATATATATATATCAGATACATATATTTAAGTGTATATATATATATATATATATATATATGATACATATATTTAAGTGTATATATATATATATATGATACATATA
>CAXHJY010000612.1:40000-65000 GCA_964016885.1 Eledone cirrhosa | reverse complement strand
TGTATTATATATATATATATATATATATGTATTATATATATATATATATGTATTATATATATATATATATGTATTATATATATATATATCTATGTATTATATATATATATATATATATATATATGTATTATATATATATATATATATATATGTATTATATATATATATATATATATAGGTATTATATATATATATATATATATAGGTATTATATATATATATATATATATAGGTATTATATATATATATATATATAGGTATTATATATATATATACATATATATATATATATATATGTATTATATATATATATATATATATATATATATATATATATATATGTATTATATATATATATATATATATATATATATATATATATAGGTATTATATATATATATATATATATATATATATATATGTATTATATATATATATATATATATATATATATATATATAGGTATTATATATATATATATATATATATATATATATAGGTATTATATATATATATATATATATATATATATATATATAGGTATTATATATATATATATATATATGTATTATATATATATATATATATATATATATATTATATATATATATATATATATGTATTATATATATATATATATATATATATATATTATATATATATATATATATATAGGTATTATATATATATATATATATATATATATATATATATATAGGTATTATATATATATATATATATATGTATTATATATATATATATATATATATATATATAATACATATATATATATATATATATATATATAATACATATATATATATATATATATATATATAATACATATATATATATATATATATATATATGTATTATATATATATATATATATATATATGTATTATATATATATATATATATATATATATATGTATTATATATATATATATATGTATTATATATATATATATATATATATATATGTATTATATATATATATATATATATATATATGTATTATATATATATATATATATATATATGTATTATATATATATATATATATATATATATGTATTATATATATATATATATATGTATTATATATATATATATATATATATATATGTATTATATATATATATATATATATATATGTATTATATATATATATATATATATATGTATTATATATATATATATATATATATATATGTATTATATATATATATATATATATATGTATTATATATATATATATATATATATGTATTATATATATATATATATATATATGTATTATATATATATATATATATATATGTATTATATATATATATATATATATATATATGTATTATATATATATATATTTATATATAGGTATTATATATATATATATATATGTATTATATATATATATATATATATATAATACATATATATATATATATATATATGTATTATATATATATATATATATATGTATTATATATATATATATATATATATATGTATTATATATATATATATATGTATTATATATATATATATATATATATGTATTATATATATATATATATGTATTATATATATATGTATTATATATATATATATATATATTATATATATATATATATATATATATATATTATATATATATATATAACAGCAATGCTGCATGGCAGTGAGACCTGGGCATTGTGTGCAGAGGATATACGCAGACTAGAGAGGAACGAAGCTTGCATGCTCCGCTGGATGTGCAATAGTAATATACGTGAACGGCAAAGCATAAACGAACTAAGGAAAAAATTAGAAATAAGAGGGATCAGATGTTGTTTACTCGAGAGAAGGCTACGTTGGTACGGTCACGTGATGCGCATGAAAGACGACAGCTGTATAACAAAGTGCAGGGCAATAAAGATAGACGGTAGCCACGGAGTAGGCAGACCCAGAAAAACATGGGACGAGCTGATAAATTCCGACCTCACACGCTTACACCTCTCCAAGACAATGTCACTGGACCGAGACCTTTGGCGGTACTCAGTAATAGAGAAGACCCGCCTTACCTAAATTCAAAGTAAAAACCTACTACAGTCAGTAGGCATCTCTATCAAAACAACCCCCCGTCCCACCACCTCCACCCCATCCACACCGCCCCTTTCAATGTACAGTTATGTTGGTCCCACAACATCCAGGCCGAAACAAATGAGATCGTGTAGGTGTGACGACAAAAAAACACACAGTCCACGCTGTAAATGTGGCCGTGTAGGCAACACGGTAAAAACCTCCCAGCCCCACACTGTAAATGTGGTTGGTGTTAGGAAGGGCATCCAGCTGTAGAAAACCCGCCAGACAGTCCACGCTGTAATGTGGCCGTGTAGGCAACACGGTAAAAACCTCCCAGCCCCACACTGTAAATGTGGTTGGTGTTAGGAAGGGCATCCAACTGTAGAAAACCCGCCAGACAGTCCTATGCGAGCAAGACAACCACTCTTGCCTCAAGTGGGAAAACCCCCGTCCAAACCCATGCAAGCGTGGAACACGGACGCTAAACCTGATGATGATGATGATGATGATGATATATATATATATATATGTATTATATATATATATATATATATATATATATATATATATATATATATATATATGTATAATATAGGCAGCCTCCCAATTTAATGGTCGCTCATATTATGGTACGTCAAAATTATTTATAAAACTGTTTATATGTTGTATTTTATCTGACGAAGGCATGCCATATTTTTAATATGGTATCCCTGAAATATGTATAATGAAATAAATATGGTTTTATAAATATAGTTTCCATTTGTTTAATATCGTATATATATATATATATATATATATATATATATATATGTATAATATATATATATATATGTATAATATATATATATATACATGTATAATATATATATATTATATATATATATATGTATAATATATATATATATATGTATAATATATATATATATATATATATATAATATATATATATATATATTATAATATCATCATCAACGTTTAACGTCCGTGTTCCACGCTTGCATGGGTTTGGACGAGGGTTTTCCACTTGAGGCAAGAGTGATTGTCTTGCTCGCATAGACAGGTTTTCTACAGTTGGATGCCCTTCCTAACACCAACCACATTTACAGTGTGGGTCTGGGAGGTTTTTACCGTGTTGCCTACACGGCCACATTACAGCGTGGACTGTGTGTTTTTTTGTCGTGACACCTACACGATCTCATTTGTTTCGGCCTGGATGGTGTGGCACCAACATAACTTTACATAGAAGGGGGCGTGTGGATGGGGTGGGGGTGGTGGGACGGGGGTGTATTTTGTTAGAGATGCCTACTGACTGTAGTAGGTTTTACTATGTATTTAGGTAAGGCGGGTCTTCTCTATTACTGAGTACCGCCAAAGGTCTCGGTCCAGTGACATTGTCTTGGAGAGGTGTAAGTGTGTGAGGTCGGAGTTTATCAGCTCGTCCCAGGTTTTTCTAGGTCTGCCTATTCCGTGGCTACCATCTATCTTTATTGCCCCTGCACTTTGTTATACAGCTATCGACTTTCATGCGCATCACGTGTCCATACCAACGTAGCCTTCTCTCGAGTATATATATATATATATATATATATATGTATAATATATATATATATATATATATGTATAATACATATACGTATATATAATATATATATATATATGTATAATACATATACGTATATATAATATATATATATATATGTATAATATATATATATATATATATATATATATATATATATATAATATATATATATATATATATATAATATATATATATATATATATATATGTATAACATATATATATATATGTATAATATATATTATACATATATATATATATATAATATATATATATATATATATATATGTATAACATATATATATATATGTATAATATATATTATACATATATATATATATATATTTATATATATATATATATATATATATATATATTTATATATATATATATTATACATATATATATATATATAAATATAAAATAAAGTTAAATAAAAGTCAAATGATTAAAATTTAGCTTCGTTTATTACTGCTACATATATTTCAGTGACAGCCATCTTTGGCTGTGACCTCTTCAGGCAGTTTGAATTAGTATGGTATAGACAAGTACATATGTTGTTTAGGTGTATGACATTGTCAATACTCTGATATGCCCAGTTCCTTGTTGGGTTCTTAATTCACTGGGGAACTGGAGTCATATGAATTCAAACAAATGAATTTTAGTGTCACAGGTCCCCTTCTCCTCTCATTGGTCAGTTATTAGTGTTGTCATTGTTGGAGTTAGCTTAAAAAATTGATAAAATGGTAGAAGGTGTTGAAGGAACAAAATATCAAAAAATGTGTCAAACTTCCCATTGTTCAGTTCTGAGAGCATTCCTCAGTCAGAAGTCTATAGAATTCTTTCTGGGGTGAGGCTCCCTGTAGTGTTTATGCCTGCTATTTTTCAGTACATTTGACCTCCACCATTATTTTGGTACTGTTGTTGTTGTAGTGGTCAGCTTATATCTTGCTGCTGCTAACAATTTAGAAGTATTCAGTTTGTGTTTTCTCTTCATCCCACCCGCCACCATCGTAGTGGTGGTGGCAGGGGGGGGGGGGTTATTTCATGTATATGAAGAAATATAAGGCAATAAATGAAGAAAACAGAAGATAAATAAATAATATAATAAAATAAAATAATTAATATAATTTGTGTAATTTGAAAATAAATAAATAAATAGAGAATAAAGAATAAAGAGTAAATGAGAGATTGGTGAAAAAGTAATGATAATGTATATGGAGAAGTGAGAAATAATTGTTTCTACTTTTGACACAAGGCCAGCAATTACCCAGTGCATTACTGGTACTTTATTTTATCGACCCCGTAAGGATGAAAGGCAAAGTCAACCTCGGCGGGATTTTGAACTCAGATCGTAAAGGGACGTAACTATGCTGGAAAGCATGGCGTCCGACCCTCTACCGATACTGCCAATCCACCCCCCTGGAGGTGGATTGGCAGTATCGGTATGAGAAGTGAGAAATAATGTAGGATAAAGTGTGTGTGTGTGTGTGCTATAACCAATCTCAAGGTCAGAATATGTTGGATAGATTGGTATGATACAAGATGTTAAGATGAGATATTCAATGTGTTTGTGTTATAATCTATCTCAACTTAAAATAAATATAAATATAAGGTTATACAGTGAAGAGGGCAGAAAACAAATAACAAATTAATATAGAGAAATCAAGATTTAAGATTGGAACTTTAAAGTCAGAAATCTGGTAAATTAAAAGTGTTTGTGTTATAGATGTTGGCCAGATTATTATGGCTGTGTCCGATTCTGTCTCTAGGCTATCATGGTGTCTGCTCCGCCTGGGTTGTTCCCTATGGCTTGAGGGGAGTTCACAACCTAGGGTGTTGTAATTGTCCGTATAGCTTGAGGGAGGTCTGGCCGAGAGGTGTTTTCATGTTCTGTAGAAGTCCCTATAGCTTGAGGGGAGTTCACATCTTCTTGTGTTGCTACTGTCCATATATTTTGAGAAAGGTCCCGGCTCTAAGGTGTCTGCATGTCCCGAAGAAGTCGGTTCTGAGGTTTATCAGGCCGCTTCCACCTCTTAGTATCTCGAGGGTCTCGTTCAGGCATAGTTTGCATATGCAAGATCCCCCTTTATCGGGTGGTACTTTCCTGATTATGTACCAGGCCAGAGAGTATGGGGTCCTGTCCAGCTTAAGCTTCCAGATCAGGTCGGAGAGAGCTGTGCTTTTCCTTTTGGCCTCCTTCTTGAATGAATGGCGATGGTTGTACCAGCGGTTGTACCAGCGGGATCTTATATATGTATAATATATATATATATATATATATATATGTATAATATATATATATATATATATATATATGTATAATATATATATATATATATATATATGTATAATATATATATATATATATATATATATGTATAATATATATATATATATATGTATAATATATATATATATATATGTATAATATATATATATATATATGTATAATATATATATATATATATATGTATAATATATATATATATATATATATATATGTATAATATATATATATATATATGTATAATATATATATATATATATATGTATAATATATATATATATATATATATATATGTATAATATATATATATATATATATATATGTATAATATATATATATATATATATATATGTATAATATATATATATATATATATATATGTATAATATATATATATATATATATATATGTATAATATATATATGTATAATATATATATGTATAATATATATATATATATATGTATAATATATATATATATATATGTATAATATATATATATATATATGTATAATATATATATATATATATATATATATATATATATATATATATATATATATATATATATATATATATACATGTATAATATATATATATATATATATATATATAAATATATATATGTATAATATATATACATATATATATAAAGAAGCAAATTACAAACGTAAACATGTAAGTATGTTTTTGAAACGGTACGCAAGTTTGAAATTAGAAATTAGAAATTATAAGCTTTCACCGTATTTTAGACTAAAGAAATTTCTAGCCCGATAGTGGGCTTTATAACCCTCGGAGAAATGGAAAAAGATGTTGCCGTACATGTATAATATATTTATATATGTATTATATATATATGTATAATATATTTATATATGTATTATATATATCTATAATATATATATGTATAATATATATATCTATAATATATATATGTATAATATATATAGATTATACATATATATATATGTATAATATATATAGATTATACATATATATATATGTATATTATATATAGATTATACATATATATATATGTATTATATATATAGATTATACATATATATATATGTATTATATATATAGATTATACATATATATATATGTATATTATATATAGATTATACATATATATATATGTATTATATATATAGATTATACATATATATATATGTATAATATATATAGATTATACATATATATGTATGATATATAGATTATACATATATATGTATAATATATATAGATTATACATATATATGTATAATATATGTATAATATATATATATATATATATATATGTATAATATATGTATAATATATATAGATTATACATATATATATATGTAGATTATATATAGATTATACATATATATATATGTATTATATATATAGATTATACATATATATATATGTATTATATATATAGATTATACATATATATATATGTATAATATATATAGATTATACATATATATGTATGATATATATAGATTATACATATATATGTATAATATATATAGATTATACATATATATGTATAATATATGTATAATATATATATATATATATATGTATAATATATGTATAATATATATATATATATGTATAATATATATATATGTATAATATATGTATAATATATGTATAATACATGTATAATATATGTATAATATATGTATAATATATGTATAATATATGTATAATATATATATATGTATAATATATGTATAATATATGTATAATATATATATATATGTATAATATATATATATATGTATAATATATATATATTTAGCTTTTGTCGACTTGGAGAAAGCCTTCGACGAATGGCTTGCGAGAGCTATACAAGCCATGTATAAAGAAACAGTCAACAAGGTTAGAATTAACAACGAATATAGTGAAGAGTTTAGCGTAAAAGTTGGCGTCCATCAGGGCTCTGTTTTCAGCCCCCTACTATTTATTATTGCCCTTCAGGCTATAATAGAGGAGTTCAAGACCGGCTGCCCATGGGAACTCCTATACGCAGACGACCTAACACTCATAGCTGAATCAATGGCCGAGCTAGACAAGAAATTCCAAACATGGAAGCAAGGCCTAGAATCAAAAGGTCTTAAAATTAGTCTGGCTAAGACCAAAGTTCTAGTTTGTAGGAAAGAAAATAAGGCGGCGGTCCCTTCCGGGAAGTGGCCATGCTCAGTGTGTAGGTAAGGCGTAGGTAGAAACTCCATTTTGTGTCAGAAATGCAAAGTATGGGTGCATAAAAGATGTAGTGGGATCACAGGTAAGCTAACTAAGAACATAGATTTCACATGTGGCCGGTGCTCTGGTGCAATACGTAGCAGCAAGTGCCCACAAAATACTAGCTCTTTCAACTGCGCAGAGGGCTCTATAGAAATAGTGGACAGCTTCCGTTACCTGGGTGACAAAATCAGCAGTGGGGGAGGGTGCTCTGAAAGTACAGTAGCTAGAGTCAGAACTGGATGGAAAAAGTTCAGAGAGCTTATACCACTTTTAGCCGCTAAAGGGTTCTCCCTAAAAACGAAAGGCAGGTTGTATGATGCCTGCATACGAACAGCAATGTTGCATGGCAGTGAGATCTGGTCATTGTGTGCAGAGGATATACGCAGACTAGAGAGGAACGAAGCTTGCATGCTCCGCTGGATGTGTAATAGTAATATACGTGAACGTGAAAGCATAAACGAACTAAGGAAAAAATTAGAAATAGGAGGGATCAGATGCTGTTTACTCGAGAGAAGGCTATGTTGGTATGGAGACGTGATGCGCATGAAAGTCGATAGCTGTATAACAAAGTGCAGGGCAATAAAGATAGACGGTAGCCACGGAATAGGCAGACCTAGAAAAACCTGGGACGAGCTGATAAACTCCGACCTCACACACTTACACCTCTCCAAGACAATGTCACTGGACCGAGACCTTTGGCGGTACTCAGTAATAGAGAAGACCCGCCTACCTAAATACATAGTAAAACCTACTACAGTCAGTAGGCATCTCTAACAAAATACACCCCCATCCCACCACCCCCACCCCATCCACACCGCCCCTTCTATGTAAAGTTATGTTGGTGCCACACCATCCAGGCCGAAACAAATGAGATCGTGTAGGTGTCACGACAAAAAAACACACAGTCCACGCTGTAATGTGGCCGTGTAGGCAACACGGTAAAAACCTCCCAGACCCACACTGTAAAATTGGTTGGTGTTAGGAAGGGCATCCAACTGTAGAAAACCTGCCAGACAGTCCTATGCGAGCAAGACAATCACTCTTGCCTCAAGAGGGAAAACCCCCGTCCAAACCCATGCAAGCGTGGAACACGGACGTTAAACGTTGATGATGATATATATGTATAATATATGTATAATATATATATATATATATATGTATAATATATATATATATATGTATAATATATGTATAATATATATATATATGTATAATATATGTATAATATATATATATATATGTGTATAATATATATATATGTATATATATATGTGTATAATATATATATATGTATATATATATGTGTATAATATATATATATACGTATATATATATGTGTATAATATATATATATACGTATATATATATGTGTATAATATATATATATATGTATATATATATGTGTATAATATATATATATATGTATATATATATGTGTATAATATATATATATATGTATATATATATGTGTATAATATATATATATATATATATATATATATATATATATATATATATATATATATATGTGTATAATATATATATATATATATATATATATATGTATAATACATATATATATGTATAATATATATATGTGCATCAGATGGTAGCTAACATGCTACCATAGGCGGTATGCTGGCTGAGCACTCTATGCTCTTACAGAGCAGAGTATGATATAATATAAAACGAAAAATCAGTGATGCATCTCAATTTAATGTGTGTTACAACTCTTCCGCCGCCGGACAGCTCGAGACACGATCATTGTGTCTAACTGTCTGATTCTGGACCCACATGTACGACGGAGACGTCTAAAGATTTCGGAGCATATTTTCTCACTGGGGTGTCTGACCCTATGGGCAAGTATCGTCAAAAACTTTATCCTCTTCGCGCGCCCAGTGATTGGCCGCTGATTGTCTACGTCATCATAATTCTGACCACAGGTACTATTCCGCTGTCCCATGTCTGCTACACTTCAATGAATTACTGCTGTGTTTGGTCACACATCCACACGCGCACACACACCCACACACACACAATCACATAAATAGACACCCGCTATACCCACACATTAAGAACATATAAACATATAAACGTACGCATACATTCATCCAGAGAGGCACGTACATACATAGACACATGCCCACAGGCCTATATACATCAACACGTACACACACATGCTCATACACATGCATACGCTTACACACAAACACGTACACACATACGCGTACACGCAAACACGTCCAGACATATACATAGACCCCCCCGTCCTCCACCCACGCACACACACACATACACACGTACCCATATATACACGCACAGATACACACGCTCGCAAACACGCATATATATATATACACACACACACAAACAAGCCCTTTCCCTACAGCGGTGCTTGTACACACACACACACACTGGCCCATATACACTCTTACAAATATGTGCATATTCCCAAACACACACACGCACGCATAAAAAAAAATATATATATATCTATATATATACATAAACAGAATATACACACAGTCATATAAAGATACACAATGGGTTGTACATGAAAGGATGCATCTTATAAACATGTACACATATAAAAAATACATAGATACTACACATACATATATATATATATATACATACATATATACATATATATAAAAAATATAAAATATAAAATATATTAAAATTATACAAATAAATATACATATAATGGTACATAGAGATACACAGTGGGCTATACATGAAAGGGTGCGCCCAGTTATATGTGCCTACAGAGGTGTTGTTACGCTGCGAACATGGATCAATCCACGTATGGAATCTTTACGCAAAGCCACATAATGGACGTTCATGGTATTACAGTACATAGTATCCGCAGACCGTACAAAGAAAATGCGTGCAGAATATATATAAAAAAAGAAGGAACGTGTATGCATATGAGATAGTACACAAGAGAAGTATGAGATACACACGTGGGTCTGTATATGGAAAATACATTAGGTGTTACAAAATGGAATACGTGGAGAGTATGCACTCTCTATTGAAAAGATACACATGCAGGGGGGTGCGTGGACCGGCCATACTGGAGTATGTCACTTTGGTAGAGGTATAGTGTCTTATTGGTGTAAAGCATTTGACTGAATATCAATGGAATCCGGGTCAACCTGTCCCGGCTCAGGCGATGTTCTTGCCTAGGGTGACGTGCAGAGTTGGGTGGGCATCCTGAGTTACTTCGGCTTACCCCATGGGGCATATATAGTCAACAGGGTATGGTGTCTGATCTCTTGAACCCGTATCGCCACTCTGGTCGGCGTGCGCTCCACCGCATGCTTTTATCTTGGGCTGCCCGGTGGATTCCATGCAGAGAGTGTGCACCTTCTCTGGTGTCTGCACATCATGATTATTTCCGATTTCAGGTTGACCGCATCATCCTTCTGACTATCTCCATGGCCTCGGATTGGCATAGCCTACACTTTCTATTTCCAGCCGAATATGCATTCGCGTGCCGAATGATACTCCAGTTAAGGGCATACGGGGTGCCTTTGTCTTTCAAGTCCCACACCAGGTCCGCCAGCCTAGTTGAGTGCTTCTTGCTCTGGTCCTTGAAAGAGTTTGTGTGGTTATACATCCGTGATTTAAAGGTTGTGGATGTTGCGCTGATGTAGGCGCGCTTTATATTGTGCGTGCTAACCACACATTTATATACCAGGCCCTTCGTTAGGCATCTTCCCTCCAAAGGTTCTATCGTTATATTGTTTGTTTCGGATGCCTGGCCCTTGATCTGCCACGGCCCTCTCCCGATTTTCTGGGTGTTGTTCTGCCGACACAGTGGTCTCCTCTCCACCAATCATTTCAGTCCGGCGTTGGGTTGTATTGTCTTCCGCAGGCGTGGCAGCCGCTGCATGGGCCGGGTTGTAGCTGGAGGACCGGTCATTCAGCCACTGCGGTTGACGGTCGAGGTTCCTCATCTTCGCCGTGTTGGTTTTGGCCATGTAGTCGGCCATGTTAGGTGCGGTGGAGAAGGAAAACTTCACCGTGTGGCGGTTGAAAATCTTGTGGTATCTGCTCGACAGCGGGAAGCACTCATCTAACGCTTGGAAGAAGAGGCCTGGTACATTGCTGCATACATGCTTAGAATACGGCACGTTAAACCCTGTAACGGCCTTATACCTTGTCTTGTTCTTTCGTGTGTGTGCGGTAGCGTGAATGTGTGTTGGGTCTGGTGTCCGTCTCGGGTTTAGCCCGCCTGTTATTTCGTCCCCTATGTTGTCGCTATCTATATCTCTACCGTGGGTGTTGGGGTTATGCTGTTTGCTTACTGAGGTATTCCGTTTTGTATTGTCGGTTCTACTGTTAGTCTCGTTACTGCTATGTGGTGCTGTTGTCGAGGCTATATCATTGCTACAGGGCCGGGTGTTCCCTCTACCAGGTTTCACGGCCGTACTTGTCCTTACCCTGTCCCTAGTTCTAGTTTCCGCAACTCGTGTGGTGTTCGTGCCGGGCTTCTGTCTACGTGTACTGGGTGGTCTGTCGCCCGTGTGTGTCTTCGTCTGTCTTATTGTCAGTCTTGCGTCCTTGTGGTGATCTATTCTGCTACTCGTGTTCCTGGAATCTAGTTCCGGGTCTTTCCGTCTACCTATGGAAGTGCTACTGCTATTGTCGTATCCGCTTGCCTCGGTGCTAGGCTCTTCCCTGTCCGTAGTGTACACTATGGTTTCTGTGTAACCAGCCCTGTGCAGTACCTCATTATAATAGTCAGCGTGCTGGTTGAACACGTCTGCGTTAGCCGACAGGGTGGATATGCGTTTTGATACCCCTTTAACTATTGCTTCTATGACTGACTTGGGATGGTTCGATTGCCTGTTCGATTGCAGGTTCTCATTGGGCTTGTGATAAGGCCGGTGTATGCCCGTATTCATTTCCAGGGTAATGCTACTGGTTAGCTAAGAAAGTTAATTAATGCTACTGGTTAGCTAAGCCAAAGGCACTGTGCCAATAGTAAATGAAAAAAGTGTAATATGAACAAAAGGGAATCAAGGTAAGACAATAAATTTAATATAACTACGATTAGAATATTGTAGTTGCTTAAAAGTGGTGACAGGATAAACGCAGGGCTTGCTAACATTAAGGGAGAATATTGCATAAAGGATTAACCAATTGTGAATGAACGCATACCTGAGAACGCCTAATTCGTTATCTCAAAGCAGTAGCTGTATTTTTTTTTTAGGTAAGTCTTGAACGTTTCCGTGTGGGCATAACGATGTGTAACGAAGCTGTTAGGTTAGAGAGGGGTGATTAAGTACAGAGAGGGGTGATACCAGATTCGGTAGCATGGTTACTGGTGAATGGGAAGGTTTGGAAATATGATTATAATAACTTACCGAATTTTCCGGCCTATAAAGTGCACTTAAAATACCTAAATTTCATAAAAAAACAGCTCTGCGCTTTATTCTCCGGTGAGCCTTATGTATAAATAATACAATGGTAATCAATCACGGCTCTAACAGAAGTAATAGATCTAGACTAAAAGTAAAGAAAATGGCATTTTCCTGGTTGGCCTTACACGCTGTTGCGCGGACCTGATTTTAAATGATACACCTTATATCCTGGAGAGCCTTATAGAGCGGAAAATACGGTATCTATTGGAAAAGAATACGAATTCATGACCATGGTGTGACAAAATTGGCGTCTATACAGTGCCTGAAACAAACTTGTCCAAAACCCTGGGATCTTTCTCGTTAAGTGTCCACCCAAAAGGAACTGTTTCTTAGTTACAAAAAATAACCGAAGTGAATAGTAGCTATATTTCTGACATATGCCAAAAAGAACAATATATTCAAAAAATTTTCTAAGTACATTCAATCTCTCTTTTTGACCAATGTCTTAATAAGCAAATTATCGATTTTTTTTTTTATTAGCTGTCAGTGTTTATCTGCATGCAGGTGTGTACGTGTGCGCAATCAATTGCACTGCATGCAGATGGTCTATGACAACTAATTAAAAAATTAAAGAACAAAAGCAATTTGCAAATACGCTCATAACATTTAGTCGTAAACAGAACAAAAAATGCCATTAGAGGTGGGCTAATAATGGAAAAGACACAAACCCTGGTGAACTTACGTTTAAAAACCCGAAAACTTACTCACTTCCTGTGCAAAAGGCTGTGACAGTAGTGTTATGAATTAAGTAATTGTTTTAGAACCTTTTGTTTAAAAAAGGAAAAAATTTGTAAGGACGTAACATTTATTTACAACTTTGTATGTGTCCAATACAACTTTATTATTTAATACTAGGGGTATAAAACTGATAGATCAGGTTATGAAAGTGGCAGAAAGGATTTTAGCACAACTAATTAGAGAAAGGGTCAAACTAGATGAGATGCAGTTTGGTTTTGTGCCTGGGAAGAGTACAACAGATGCCCTCTTCTTGGTGAGACAAATGCAAGAGAGGTTCTTAGAGAAGAATAAGCCACTATACTTAGCCTTTGTTGACCTAGAGAAGGCCTTTGATAGGGTACCCCGATCTGTCATCTGGTGGTCCCTAAGGAAGCTGGGTGTTGAGGAATGGCTTGTAAGGACAGTGCAAACTTTGTACAGAGGTACTCTCAGTAAAGTCAGGGTAGGAATGGAGTTTAGTGAGGAATTCCAGATACAAGTAGGAGTACATCAGGGTTCGGTCCTCAGCCCGCTCTTGTTCATTATAGTCCTCCAAGCCATAACAGAGGAGTTTAAGACTGGCTGTCCATGGGAACTTCTCTATGCTGACGATCTGGCTCTTATGGCAGAATCAGTAGAGGAGCTAGAGAATAAATTCCGGCTATGGAAACAGCAGTTGGAAGCAAGAGGACTGAGAGTAAATCTAGCTAAGACAAAAGTGTTGATGAGTAGAAAAGAGGACAAAACCCTGATTCCGTCAGGGAAATGGCCATGTTCGATATGCAGAAAAGGAACTGGCATAAATTCTATAAAATGCACACAATGTAGGTCCTGGGTACACAAGAGATGTAGCGGGATAGCAGGCAAACTAACAGGTAGGGAGAAATATGTATGCAGTAGATGTACAGGGAAATTAGACAGTAGAAGTCGCACTGATAGACACATTTTTCAAATGCGAGAGGGCGCTATAGAAGTGGTGGATAGCTTCCGGTACCTAGGAGATCAGATTAGCATGGGAGGAGGGTGTTCCGAGGCCATAGTATCTAGAATAAGGACGGGTTGGAAGAAGTTTAGGGAGCTGCTTCCTCTGTTGACGAAGAAGGGTTTCTCCCTGCGTACGAAAGGCCGGTTGTATGATGCCTGTGTGAGGAGCGCGATGCTGCATGGTAGTGAGACATGGGCAGCTACCGCAGAAGATATGCGACGGCTGGAGAGAAATGAGGCAAGCATGCTCCGTTGGCTGTGCAGTGTAAATGTGCGTGAACGACCCAGCATAAATGTGTTGAGAGAGAAACTGTGTCTGAGAGGGATAGAATGTAGTGTACGGGAGAGGAGACTGAGGTGGTATGGACATGTGATGCGCATGGAGGATGACCGATGGGTGAAGAAGTGCCAGAAAATGCCAGTTGAAGGAAGACGTGGTAGAGGTAGACCACGAAAAACATGGGCGGAGGTGGTGAGAACAGACCTCAGATCATTGAAGCTCACGGTGGAGATGACGAGGGACCGTGACGAGTGGAGAGATGCTGTGCTGAATAAGACCCGTCCCACCCTTGCAAGCAGGGAAGAGCGGACGTAAAATGATGATGATGATGATGATGATATACAAGGGCGGTGGATTGGCAGTATCGGTAGAGGGTCGGACGCCATGCTTTCCAGCATAGTTACGTCCCTTTACGATCTGAGTTCAAATCCCGCCGAGGTTGACTTTGCCTTTCATCCTTACGGGGTCGATAAAATAAAGTACTAGTAATGCACTGGGTAATTGCTGGCCTTGTGCCTAAAGTAGAAACAATTATTTAATACAAGTACTATTTAGTAAATTTTTTTCAAAAAGCATGATTATTTAAGACTGTTTGAAAATTTACTCACCGCTTTTAGCTTTTGGCATCACAAAAGACACCATTAAATTTGGTTTCCTTTCGGATAGGTATAATACTGTATTTGCACTTGAATAAGGGGGAATATGAAAAGTTTAACGCTAACATGTCGACAATCCCCTACTCCCAATGGGGATTTTTAAATTTAAGGAAGGCGAAAAATGAATTAAATTTAACTGAAATGGCATGCAAGTAGTCTAAATAAATAAGCACTAACTCACCGATAAGTAAGTGGGCAAATTCTGTAAAGGTCCGTTTAGTGAGACGGCCGGATTTATTGTTGTTCACAAAAAGCGGATACACACAAAGAGAAAAAGGCGGTTCGCACGTGCGTGCATATCTGTTTGTGTATTTATCGTTGAGAAAACATACTGCTAGTGGTATAGACAGGCCGTCCAATCAATAACACGCGTGAGTCACAGTGTGTGCATGCTTATATAGGCATATGAAATTGATTTTGATTGCGCCAGGTGTAAACTAAAAGTGCTTGTGTTCGAATACATACACATTAAATTTCATTGAAATCGAAAGATTTTTGAAAAAAATATGAAAAACATTCTGTCATATATTTTGTTGAGTGTAGAATTATTTAAGAATTAAGAATTCTACTGAAAGAACCCTGAATATCTGTTTGTAAAGCCTTCCATTTTCCCATAAAGAAAGGCGTAGATTTGCATATTTCCACAATATTGCGCCATTGATAATTAAACTATGAATAATTGTCTGCCCTAACTCTTAAAGGTCTCATTTAATGCATGATTTATGAGTTTAAAAAAACTTTCTGAATTTTTGCAGCCTTGGAGTAACTCCTAATGGATCTATTATTGTGGTAATATCAAATTTCATTGAAATCAGACGAATTCTGAAAATATCGATTTTTGCCTCTGGGGATCCGATTATCAAGTACTTGTTCCCACATCAAAATACATACCTACGTCAAATTTCATTGAAATCGGACAAATTTCGTAAATATAGTCTTTTGCCTCTGGTGATCCAATTATCGATTTTTCAAAATATACACTTGTGTTGAGTTTCATCGAAATCGGACGATTTTTGAAAATATCGATTTTTGGCTTCTGGGGGCCCGATTATCAAGTAGCCTATTCCAATCTATGGGTCGAGTTTTATATATGTGTCAAGTTTCATGAAAATCGGATGAACGGTGTAGCCTGCAAGTTCGGGACACCAAACAAACAAACAAACAAACAACACCCAACTTCACTTTCATCATCATCATCATCATCGTTTAACGTCCATATTCCACGCTTGCATGGGTTTGGACAGGAGTTTTCCCATTTGAGGCAAGAGTGGTTGTCTTGCTCGCATAGGACTGTCTGGCGGGTTTTCTACGGCTGGATGCCCTTCCTAACACCAACCACATTTACAGTGTGGCACTGGGAGGTTTTTACCGTGCTACCTACACGGCCACATTACAGCGTGGACTGTGTGTTTTTTTGTTGTGACACCTACACGACCTCATTTGTTTCGGGCTGGATGTTGTGGTACCAACATAACTTTACATTGAAAGAGGTGGTGTGGATGGGGTGGGGGTAGTGGGATGGGGGTGTATTTTGTTAGAGGTGCCTACTGACTGTAGTAGGTTTCACTTTGCACTTAGGTAAGGCGGGTCTTCTCTATTACTGTGTAGCGCCAAAGATCTCGGTCCAGTGACATTGTTTTGGAGAGGTGTAAGTGTGTGAGGTCGGAATTTATCAAGTCGTCCCAGGTTTTTCTGGGTCTGCCTACTCCGTGGCTACCGTCTATTTTTATTGCCCTGCACTTTTTTATACAGCTGTTGTCTTTCATGCGCATCACGTGACTATACCAACGTAGTCTTCTCCACATCCAGCGGAGCATGCAAGCTTTGTTTCTCTCCAGTCTGCGTATATCCTCTGCACACAATGCCCAGGTCTCACTGCCATGTAACATTGCTATTCGTATGCAGGCATCATACAGCCTGCCTTTCATTTTTAGAGAGAACCCTTTAGCGGCCAATAGTGGTATAAGCTCTCTGAACTTTTTCCATCCCGTTCTGACTCTAGCTACTGTACTACTTTCAGAGCACCCTCCCCCACTGCTGATTTTGTCACCCAGGTAACGGAAGCTGTCCACTATTTCTATAGAACCATCTGTGCAATGGAATGAGTTAGTATTCTGTGGGCACTTGCTGCTACTTATTGCACCAGAGCACCGGCCACATATAACATCTATATTCTTAGTTAGCTTACCTGTAATCCCACTACATCTTTTATGTACCCATACTTTGCATTTGGGACATAAAATGGAGTTTCTACCTATGCCTTTCCTACACACTAAGCATGGCCATTTCCCAGATGGGACCGGTGCCCTATTTTCCTTCCTACAAACTAGAACTTTAGTCTTAGACAAGTTAACTTTAAGGCCTTTTGATTCTAGGCCATGCTTCCATGTTTGGAGTTTCTTCTCTAGTTCAGCCATTGATTCAGCTATGAGCGTTAGATCATCTGCATATAGGAGTTCCCATGGGCAGCCGGTCTTGAACTCCTCTGTTATAGCCTGAAGGGCAATAATAAATAGTAGGGGGCTAAGGACGGAGCCCTGATGAACACCAACTTTTACGCTAAACTCTTCACTATATTCGTTGTTAATTCTAACCTTGCTGACTGTTTCTTTAGCTAGGTACTTTTCCTGTAACTGCCTCACAAGGAAGAGGGCATCAGTGGTGCCTCTTCCTGGTACAAACCCAAATTGCATCTCGTCTATTTTCACCCGGTCCCTAATCAACTGTGCTATAACTCTTTCTGTTACTTTCATGACCTGGTCCATCAGCTTTATACCTCTATAGTTTCCTCTATCTAGTGCATCACCTTTACCTTATGTATAATATATATATATATGTATAATATATATATGTATAATATATATATGTATAATATATATATGTATAATATATATATGTATAATATATATATGTATATTATATATATATATATGTATAATATATATATATGTATAATATATATATATATATTATATATATATATATATATATATGTATAATATATATATATATTATATATGTATAATATATATATATATATTATATATATATATATATATGTATATTATATATATATGTATAATATATATATATGTATAATATATATATATGTATAATATATTATATATATATATATATATATATATATAAATATATATATGTATAATATATATATATGTATAATATATTATATATATATATTATATATATAAATATATATATATATATATATGCTCTATGCAAATTAGTCTGCCCACTACTAATTTTCATAGAAAAAGCATATAACGATATGTGCTTTTACGATTCTCTAGAAAGGCCGGAAGATAGGTAAATATTGCTGATGAGATGTAACAACATCGAAACTAGTCCAATATTCCTTGTCTGGCTTTCTGGAGAATAGAGGAAAGGTGTTTCCTCGAAAACCAGTATGACTCTAAAAACCGGTTTGTCTGTGTGTTTACATACAGAATAGCTGGACACTCACAGTAAAGTGTCCAGTGAAAAACTCGGTACATCTACATATGTACACGTGTGTGTATTCATATGCATACTAGTATTTCAGTATACATATGTGGATGTACATTTTTTAATTTAATTGTTTAAGCGTCAGTCATACAAAAGTGAGTTACAAACGAAACGAAATTTAATTTCGTTTCGTTATTTGTTTTTATCGTCTCCGCTGAACCGGTACGTACTCACGCTCTATGCAAATTAGTCTGCCCACTACTAATTTTCATAGAAAAAGCATATAACGATATGTGCTTTTACGATTCTCTAGAAAGGCCGGAAGATAGGTAAATATTGCTGATGAGATGTAACAACATCGAAACTAGTCCAATATTCCTTGTCTGGCTTTCTGGAGAATAGAGGAAAGGTGTTTCCTCGAAAACCAGTATGACTCTAAAAACCGGTTTGTCTGTGTGTTTACATACAGAATAGCTGGACACTCACAGTAAAGTGTCCAGTGAAAAACTCGGTACATCTACATATGTACACGTGTGTGTATTCATATGCATACTAGTATTTCAGTATACATATGTGGATGTACATTTTTTAATTTAATTGTTTAAGCGTCAGTCATACAAAAGTGAGTTACAAACGAAACGAAATTTAATTTCGTTTCGTTATTTGTTTTTATATAATATATATATATGTCTAATATATATATATATGTATAATATATATATGTATAATATCATCATCATCATCGTTTAACGTCCATTTTCCATGCTAGCATGGGTCTGGACGGGAATTGTCCCACTTGAGGCAAGATTGGTTGTCTTGCTCAGGACTGTGTGTATAATATATATATATATATATATATATGTATAATATATATGTATATAATCTATACATATATATAAAATTGAAATTGTGTGTGTGTGTCCTAAGTTTTGCAAAGTCTAGACAAATCCACATTTCTTTTCCGATTGACTTCAAACTTGCATTTATATATTCCTTGCGGTCTAAAGTTATTAACTGCAGCTTTTAAGGTCGCGCCCTTATAATATCTCTCTGTATGTCTGGTGCCTGCATTACGACATTATGACAAAAATTGTTCTCATTGATGACGTATTTTCTTCGCTATTTTCCGTTCATTGCCAGGGAACGTCTTCACAAACCAAAGTATCGTCTTCCTGTTTTCCTTCGGTTGCAACGTTTTTCAAAATATTTACTTCTGCGTTCACAGATTGATTTTTTTTAGTTTCAGAAGATCCCATTAAGGGTGAAAGCACATGTTGTAAGCAATGTCAATGTTACTGCTGCTACATATGACACCCATTACCACCATTGCGTTCTGCATTTCCATCCGCAGGCCAACATGGAATGGTCTTCATAGTAGTCAGTTTATTGAGGGTCTCGAATTTGCCGTCCAAAAAACCTATTGACAATAATGGAAACTGCTAATTTCAACGCAGAATGATACATTGTAGGTCGCTTTAACCCGTCTTTTATTAATCAAAAAACTTCTTGCCAATAAACATTAACTCTTTGTGCGCCATTCATCTAACTATAGAGACAATTAGCAACTAAAGGGTAGGACAGGTCTTATTCAGCACAGCATCTCTCCACTTGTCATGGAGAAACAATTGTAATACATAATAAATTTGTGTTCCGATGCATCCCCAATCTTCGTTTTCCATATTATGTATATATCATCATCATCATCATCATTTTACGTCCGTTCTTCCATGCTAGCCTGGGTTAGACAGGTTGTCCTGTTGTGAACAGTGTCCAGTCGGCTGACCTTGTCTTGCTCATACAGGAACTGTCTCTTGCTCATACGGGTTCTGTGTTACTGCGTGACGTCAGAGGTCACGGTCGTGTGTCATTGCTCTTGAGAGGTGCAATTGGGTAAGGTCGGCCTTTATCACTTTTATCACCTTTATATATATGTATAATATATATGTATATATATATATATGTATATATACGGATTATTTGCAGGCTTCTACATAACCCGGACACATTTTTCCCAACTTGTAGAAAACTTATAATGAAACAATTGTTTGGAAAGGGAGATGTATTTTAATTATGTCTCATATAAAATAATACAACTGGCTATCCGCAAAATACATATAGTTAGCACCCCAAACGTAAAATTGGGATTATACTAAGGTATATCCTAATGTTTGTTGAGTGAGATGGAAGCCAGTCAGAGTATAGCTTGAAGCTTTAAGCTTTCTCTGTTAATGTATTAAATATTATACTCTTGATTTGGCCAGAGATGAATATTTCCAGATACCTTTTAAGTGTAACTCTCCGTATTTATTATTACTATGAAATATTGATTGTTATTCTGGTATCATATCTCTGTTTTTTAGCCTAAGAAAATACCTATATGCGTGTATAAATAATACATCCATATATTTAATTTTTTAAAATCTAATTGAGTTCTTCACACGCAAGGTTAAAATTATTGAAAAAATTAATTGACCCGCGTGCATATTATTTTATTATGTTTCGCGATGACCTCCCCTTTCCGCTTGATGACAGTATGAAAGTTCTCATTCTGAGACTGCTGGAATTTCAAATTTGGCAGTCATTCTGATACGGAGAGGGAACATCGTTGGACATTGAATATCGGTAAGAAGGTTTTTTTATATCGATGTTTGGCGGGCATCCACTGATGATTTATAAGTGCCCACCTGCATATATTCCTACGGATTATTTGCAGGCTTCTACATAACCCGGACACATTTTTCCCAACTTGTAGAAAACTTATAATGAAACAATTGTTTGGAAAGGGAGATGTATTTTAATTATGTCTCATATAAAATAATACAACTGGCTATCCGCAAAATACATATAGTTAGCACCCCAAACGTAAAATTGGGATTATACTAAGGTATATCCTAATATTTGTTGAGTGAGATGGAAGCCAGTCAGAGTATAGCTTGAAGCTTTAAGCTTTCTCTGTTAATGTATTAAATATATATGTATATATGTATAATATATATGTATATATGTATAATCTATATATATATAAAACTGTTGTTGTCTGTGTGTGTTTCCTCATTTTTGCAAAGTCTATACAAATCCACATTTCTACTCCGATTGACTTTAAACTTGCATTTATATATTCCTTGCGGGCTAAAGATATTAACTGCAGCTTTTATTTTTCAATTTTCTGTTGTTTTTTAGGCGCCGGTTATCCATCTCCGTAGCGCTCTTATAATATGTATGCCTGTATGCCTGGCTGACTGCATTACGACATTCTGACGAACATTGATGACGTATTATGTTCGCTATTTTCCGTTCATTGCCAGGGAATGTCTTCACGAACCAAAGTATCGTCTTCCTGTTTTCCTTCAGTTGCAACGTTTTTCGAAATGTTTACTTCTGCGTTCACAGATTGATGTTTTTAGTTTCAGAAGATCCTGTTAAGGGTGAAAGCAACGATTCTTTGTTTAAACTTTAATCTGTTATTTTAATCTATATATCTTTATATATATAAAAGCGAGGATGTATATCTATATATATAAAGTCGTAGTTCCTGTCTGTTTGTTTGTTTGTTCACGAACTCCTCCAATGGTTTTGGAGATAGACCCCCATAACCATATATATTCTGAAACTACATTGCACAAATCCCTGCTGAAAATGTTTTCTTTCGATTTATATCAAATTTAAACCATAGGTAAATGACAAGATATGGCTATTCACAAAATTTCAGCAAATTTCAATAATAGTAAGACACCCTAATGGGGGTTAAACCCCCTATAGTGAAAATTTTGGGTAATAAATGATTGAGTGTTTGAAGTTGTCGTACTCAGCCATAAGTTCTCTTCCACCACCACCACCATCATCATCACCACCGTTTAAAGTCCATTTTTCAATGGGTTAGACAAGTTGTCCTGTTGCAAGATAAGCCAGGTACGGTGACCATGTCTTCTCATACAGAACTGATTTTGGCTTGGTTTCTACAGGTGGATGCCCTTCCTAATGCCAACCACATTTACAGTGAGTACTGGGTGCTTTTTGTCGTAGCACCTACACAACCACTTTATAGTGTGGGATGGGTGCTTTTTATCATGTTGCCATCACAACCACTTCACAATATATGTATCATCATTTTTATGTCAATTTTTCCCTGCTGAAATTCATGGTAATAACTCTTGACCCTTCAGAATTTAAATTGGCTGTATCTGTCCACAATTCTCTCACCTCTTTCTGTTCAAACTGGTCATAACTGGCCACTCATACTGATGTTAAGATATTGTTCTCAAAATAAATATCAAAATGTCAGAGATTCGATATTATGTGAGATAAACTCTTCACTGCAAAAGTACAACAGTATATATAGACTAATGTAAAATGCTAAAGGGTTAATATTGAACAATAGTATAGCAGGAAATGTTAGCTCAAATGTTTATAGTATCTTTACTACTGGACAAATCATTGTGATCATTTTGTAATATCAAAGACTTTAATCTTTAATGTGATGAAGTCATTGTGCTATTTTGTACTTTTTAAGAATGATTTGCTAATGTAATTTCATGTGGTTTGTTAATTCAAGTGTTTATAATATCTTTACTAGAGGACAGATAGCTGTGAAAATGTGTAGTATTTGAGTAGAGACTTTCATTTTAATGTAAACCAACCATCTTGACGTTTTGTACATTTAAGAATGTCTTGCTAATATATTAAGTCATAATCACTTTGACATTGTTAATATCTAAAAACAGGTTTGATAATTCAAATGTTTATAGTATCCTTTACTGGTGGGCAGGTGGTTGTAAAAATTGCCAGTATTAGAGTTAATACTTCAGTTTTTAATGTGATATAGTCATAGTGCTATTTTGTATATTTTAAGAATGTTTATCTAATGTGTTTTCATGTGGTACAGGATCTTAAAAGTTAATCTTCGTTTTTATTTGATTTCAGAAGATTCTTCTCATTAAATATGCAAGAAAAAAATCTGGATGACACCAACAACAAGAACAAATTGACAATGTACACAGCCAGCACCATGTTAAGGAGGAAGAACTCAATACCTACTAAAATTTAACAAGAAACATTCCAATAGATGGTGATTGTCTTTTGTGGTGCAGTTGGAAATGGCTGCCTGCAGCTACTGCAAGTGACATGTTCCTATCCATCTCAACCAGCCAACCAGACAGACAGACATATAAATAAGCAACTGTCTGTTACTGGTTTGTGTGGAAGCCATAAGTCTTCATGAAGAAAGATTACTCCACATTTATTTTAGCCCTTACTTGTTCTCTTATCTTTATTGATTTGTGCT
>CAXHJY010000612.1:22500-25000 GCA_964016885.1 Eledone cirrhosa | reverse complement strand
TTGCATTAATGTACACCAAAGTACACAACAACTGGAAACAAACACGGGATTGTCATGGCTGGATTGTGTTTGATCATAGATCTGTTTAATCAGGACAGATCTGGAACTAAACAACAAGAATCACATCCCAGTAAAGGAGTTTCAACATGGTTGTTTCATCAGCTAGAAATATCAGCCAAATCTCTCTTAAATCAAATGCTACCATCTTGATAAGCTAGAAATATTAGCCAAAGCTCTCTTAAATGAAAGGCTACCATCTTGAATAACAACAATAACACAAAAAAAAAGGAAATCAAACACAATATCCAATGACTATATTGTATAAACATTTTATTAGATTACATGACACTTGATAGGATGATCATGGCTGGAACGTTTTGGATCATAGATCTACTCGATCGGGCTTGACATGGAGCTAAAGAAACAAACATCAACTACCATCAATACTACTACCCCCACCTGCCCACAGGACTTGAAAAACAAAAAGCTTCAACAACAAAAAACAGGACATTTAAAAATGCCACAAGTTTTGCTCATCAAACAACAACAACAACAACAACAAAAACGAAAAGAAAACCCCAAATAAATATAATAAAATAAAAACTGCAGTTCCAAGATACATAAACTACACGCAGAGGTAGCTTGCAACAGTGACTACACATATACTGCAATTGTGTAAACCTGCTTCCTAACACTAACTATTATTATTATTACTATTATTATTACCACCATTATTATTATTATTGTTATTTTTTTATTGGTTAATTTTACCTTTCATCCTTTTGAGGATGATAAAATAAAGTACCAGTCAAGTACTGGGGTTAAATTAATCAATGTATCCCATCCTCTAAATAATTGCTGGCCTTGTGCCTAACTTAGCCATTATCATCATTATTATTATTTTCTATTTTGAAATGTGACCAAAGCAAAAATGAAATGAGTTAATTTGTTTGTTCATTTTTCTTTTTCTTCTTTTCTTTCAACTTCAAACAATACTATATTGCTTCACCTTGCCTCATCTTTTTTTTTTTGTTGCTGCTTGTTCACCAGATTCACACACACACACACACACTCACACACATATATATATATTATATATATATATATTTATTAAAATAACAGATTAAAGTTTAAGCAAAGAATCGCTGATTTGATATATATTTATTCTTATCGAGCTCTCTTTGGATTTCAGTCTTCACATTTATTATTATTACTATTTTTTTTATATATATATATATATATATATATATCATCATTATCATCATCATCATCGTTTAACATCCATTTTCAACGCTAGCATGGGTCTGGACAGGAATTGTCCCACTTGAGGCAAGATTGGTTGTCTTGCTCGTATAGGACTGTCTGGCGGGTTTTCTACAGCTGGATGGTCTTCCTAACACCAACCACGTTTACAGTGTGGACTGGGAGGTTTTTACCGTGTTACCTACACGGCCACATTACAACGTGGACTGTGTGTTTTTTTGTCGTGACACCTACACGACCTCATTTGTTTCGGACTGGATGTTGTGGTACCAACATAACTTTACATTGAAAGGGGTGGTGTGGATGGGGTGGGGGTAGTGGGACGGGGGTGTATTTGTTAGAGATGCCTACTGACTGTAGTAGGTTTCACTTTGTACTTAGGTAAGGCGGGTCTTCTGTATAACTGTGTAGCGCCAAAGATCTCGGTCCAGTGACATTGTCTTGGAGAGGTGTAAGTGTGTGAGGTCGGAATTTATCAAGTCGTCCCAGGTTTTTCTGGGTCTCCCTACTCCGTGGCTACCGTCTATTTTTATTGCCCTGCACTTTTTTATACAGCTGTTGTCTTTCATGCGCATCACATAACCATACCAACGTAGTCTTCTCTCGAGTAAACAACATCTGATCCCTCTTATTTCTAATTTTTTCCTTAGTTCGTTTATGCTTTGCCGTTCACGTATATTACTATTACACATCCAATGGAGCATGCAAGCTTCATTCCTCTCCAGTCTTCGTATATCCTCTGCACACAATGCCCAGGTCTTACTGCCATGTAACATTGCTGTTCGTATGCAGGCATCATACAGCCTGCCTTTCATTTTTAGAGAGAACCCTTTAGCGGCTAATAGTGGTATAAGCTCTCTGAACTTTTTCCATCCAGTTCTGACTCTAGCTACTGTACTTTCAGAGCACCCTCCACTACTGATGATTTTGTCACCCAAGTAACGGAAGGTGTCCACTATTTCTATAGAACCATCTGTGCAATGGAATGAGCTAGTATTCTATGGGCACTTGCTGCTACTTATTGCACCAGAACACCGGCCACATGTAAAATCTATGTTCTTAGTTAGCTTACCTGTGATCCCACTACATCTTTTATGCACCCATACTTTGCATTTGGGACATAAAATGGAGTTTCTACCTACTCCTTTCCTACACACTGAGCATGGCCATTTCCCGGATGGGACCGGTGCTCTATTTTCCTTCCTACAAACTAGAACTTTAGTCTTAGACAGGTTAA
>CAXHJY010000611.1:12500-15000 GCA_964016885.1 Eledone cirrhosa | reverse complement strand
GGGGGATAAAATAAAGGGTAGTGTGGTGGATTGGTGGAATTGTAGGGGGGGGGGGGGGTATCTTGCGGTCTTTTGCATTTTAAGTCTAAATCCAGTCTATGTTCTGACGGTTAGGACTAATCAGCCGGCTATGTGTGCACCGAATCCACCCTGTAATTGTATGGTATGATATGTTAAGGTCCCGTAATTCGTGATTGTGTCATAGGGGTGCGTTTCTTGGGGGTATTTTAAGCCTGGCGGAGCCCATCTCCTCTGCAGGTCTGAGTACAACAGATTTCTTCCAGAGAAGGATAGAGAAAGTGAGAGAATGGACGTGAGAAAGAGATATAAAAGAAGAATCTACCCCAATACTAAGCTAATACTTTGTTTATCGACCTCGAATCGATGAAAGGTAAAGTAACTCTACACTTGTTGACAGAGAAGTTATAGAATAGTTGAGAGATTAAATTACTCTTAAATCATACATTTTTTTATAGTTAGCTATTTAATAGCTGGTTGTATTGTGAAATGGACCCCCGTTGGTTTCGACGAGGAGTGTTCCAGTTGTTCGATCAACGGAACAGCCAGCTCATGAAATGATCATGTAAGTGGCTGAACATTTCGTAAACAGGTGTACTTTTCTGACGATAACCCCCCCCCCCCCCCACACACACACACCTCCACACTTTCCTTCCAAAAGTCTAGAATACTCTGATAAAGGGCCATGGCGCTGCCCTTCCTCCTTTGGCTAAGCCATGCTAATTTTCTCTTTTTCCATGTAACTCAGTTTAAAAAAAACTCCTTGGACTTATAAGACTCTCGGGTAAGACTCCCTTCTCCATAACCTCTATAAAATCGAAATAAGGCATGCTATGGCAGTAATTCATGGTAATCCAGGAAATTGGTAGAAGAAATAATGAATACGACCTTAATTACATCACACAAATTTAAATTTAAAAAAAAATCTTTAATGGATAAACAATTTGTGTCACAAGCAAAGTGAAAACTAACTTACCCCCTTCACTACATAGATTCATAGACATTACTTTCCTCGTACAAGTATTATATATAATACGTCAGTCGTCGACGTGTGTGGTTGTGGTGGAATTGTATGTAAACATCCAGGTCTTCTGTGTTGCGACACTAGTAAAGTTTCCTTACACCCCACTATTACTCCAAACCGCTATTAATACAAATGATATCACGAAAACGCTGTTGATTAATTTGGTAACGATAAGAAAGGTCTGCAGTTAATTGAATAAACAATTCTCTGACAGCTTAGCTCGCTCGCTTTTAGTTTTAAATCTTTTCATTGTCCTTCTACTGTTGTGAGAATGGCATATATATATATATATATATATGTTTGTGTGTGTGTGTATATATATATATATATATATATATATATATAGAGGGTCGGACGCCATGCTTTGCAGCATAGAGTTACGGCCCTTTACGATCTGAGTTTAAATCCTACCGAGGTTAACTTTGGCTTTCATCCTTACGGGCTCGATAAAATAAAGTACCTGTAACGTACTGGGGTCGATTTAATCGAAAGAAACCATTATTTAAATAGTCGGGCAACATGTTTCGCAGCATAGAGTTACGGCAGCCCTTTATGTTTTGAGTTCAAATCCCACCGAGGTTAAGCTTTGCCTTTTATCATTTACGGGGGTCGATAATATAAAGCTCCAGTAATGTACTGGGGTTAATTTAATCGACTTTTCCCTCTCCAATTTTGTTGGCCTTGTGCTTAAATCAGAAACTGTTATTTAAATAGAAGAAAGAATGAAATATTACTGAAAAAGAAGGAATTTAGCAGTTAGGTGAGTAGAAGGAATTAGGTAAGACGAGGAGTGTCTCAGATATATCTATGGGTGGTGGGGGACTGTAATTAGGGAGACGCTGTAAGGAAGACTGTGTAAAACCAAGGGAGAGAAGTGTGAAGGGTGGTGAATATACGAGCAATGGGGAATGAGGTAACTAGTTTGTGTCACACGGGGGGGGGGGGTCCTTGCGTTTCTATATACTACTGCCACTCCCCTCCTAACCCCCCACCACCAATAAAACAAGCATCACCCGGGGTGGTCCTTAGGTTTGCACTCATGTACCTGCCACTCACATCAAGAAAAAAACAAAAAAAAACAAAAAAAAACACCATTAAAACTTTGCAGTAAATCGAAGTACCCCTACTCCAAAGTATTACCCGGGTGGGCGGGACTTAGGGTTTCATACCAGTCACTCCCATCACAAAAGAAACAGCAACAACAAACTTTGTAGTGAACCAAGTATTGCCTGGGGTAGTTCTTGGGTTTGACTCCGGTAAAAAAAAAAAAAAGAAGTCGATAAAAAGTGCCACCGACCACACTTATTCCACCCGGGGTAGTTAGAAGGCTTTTACCCTCACTAAAAATAAAAACAAAACCAAACCAAAAAACAATGCCGTGAATCAAAAGAAAAGTCCCACCATACACTCAACCCTAAGTGCAGCTGGGTGTGATCATTGATATGTACCCCTGCCTAA
>CAXHJY010000610.1:67500-70789 GCA_964016885.1 Eledone cirrhosa | reverse complement strand
GGTTGACTTTGCCTTTCATCCTTACGGGGTCGATAAAATAAAGTACCAGTAATGAACTGGGTTATTGCTGGCCTTGTGCCTAAAGTAGAAACAAATATTTTCATATTTATTTAAAGTTCCATTTAAAACATATCTTTTTATTGATAACTATATTAATCTGTTTATTTAATCCACCGAAATATTTCCTACAATGTAGCTACAATTTATTCTCCATTTTATGCTATTTTAAGTTAATTTCCCCCCATTGCATTTAATGGTATTCCTTTAAACAAGAATGTTCTGGAAGTTTACTTTAAACACATCGACGTTTCGATTGTTTAACTTTTTAAATATGACCTTGCTTTCTTTTTCTATATTAACTTCGCTAACCCAATTACATATATATAATATCGTGGATGTATATGTATATATATATATATATATATGTGTGTGTGGGGGGGGGGGGGGAAATACTCAGTGCTTATACTACAGATATGTGTAACAGCAACGAATTTCTGTATGTATGTATACACACACGCACACACACACACACACACACACGTAGATATATATATATATATGTATTTATATATATATATATATATGTATTTATATATATATATGTATTTATATATATATATATATATATATATATTTCGTTTCTGAATTTGTTTAGCAAGATTCTTTATCTGAAATCGTGTGTTGAAACCGATATTGTTATACTTTGGGAGGGTCATGTTGCCAATAAGAAACACACGTAAATTTATAAATATATAATAAATTGAAGTGAAAGCAACTGGTGCGTGTGTTTCTTATTGGCAACATGACCCTCCCAAAGTATAACAATATATATATATATATATATACATATACTATAAGAAAAGGAATAAAGATTCAGTGTTGCATCATAACATATCTAATAACATATTACATATGTTCACTATCGATCAGCTCGAGGAACGACCTGTTATTGAACGAACCTGACTCTGTAATCGAATATGCTTTCGTATGTGAGCTCGTCTCCGACTCATACTCAGCTGTGCGCGAGCATCGAGTGCTCACTCGGTATACCGCTTACGGACACAATTTTACTTGCAACCATACACCTATATATATATATATACAGTATATATATACAGTATATATACAGTATATGAGCTGGTTGGTTTCCCTTACATATCGTAGTCCTGCCAGTAATACATCTAAACACATATTCGACCACCTGACCTGCACTAATCAATAAAGATCGCCCTGACTGTTCTGTTGCAGGCCATTCATCTAATATTACCTAACCGGTAGTACACCTACCAAACATGATTGAATCATGATAAATACCACCACCCCTGTCTCTCTTTCCATATATATATATAAACGTGTGTGTGTGCGTATGTGGTTTTATGTGTGTTTGTGTGTGTAAAAATACATATATGTATATGCACGCATATATATATATATATGAATCTATATATATGAATCTATATATATATATATATATATATATATATATGAATATATATATATATATATATATGAATATATATATATATATATATATGAATATATATATATATATATGAATATATATATATATATATATATGAATATATATATATATATATATATGAATATATATATATATATATATATATGAATATATATATATATATATATATATATATATATATATATCTGATCTAGCATCTTTTCACACTTAATTCTCAGATATATATTGTACCATAGCCAAATGCTCAAGAGGATTTATGTTTTAAAGGTTTCTACTTATTTCTCTTTCTTTTCCCTCCTGTTTCCTAATTCAGGTTTTCCACTTTATTCTAAGTAGTCAACCTTTCTTCTTTTATTGCCACAACACTTACATAGCTTTTCAATTTAATGGCAAATAATAACATTGTTGAATGCTGGCTAATTTCCTTGCTGTTTGTGTTGTTTGTTTGTTGTTGTTGCTGTTGCTGTCGTCGTCGTCGTTGCTGTTGTTGTTGTTGTCGTCGCTGTTGCTGTTGCTGTTGTCGTTGTTGTTGTTGCTGTTGTCGTCGACGCTTTTGTTGTTGTTGTTATTATTGTTGTTGTAGTTGTTGTTGTTGGTGGTGGGGGTGGGGGTGACTCTGTTAGGACATGTGATTGTCTTTGATTACTTCTAAGATCGATACAATATAGACTAAACGTACCACACACATCGCTAAAATATGTCAACTTATGGCTATATAAATAAATAGCGTAATTATATACAGGGTGTCCCCCAAAAATGTATACACACTTTGATTAGAATGCTGTAAAAGTAAAGTGTGTATACATTTTTTTTGGAGGGGGGACACCCTGTGTATATGAAACTAAATTGTTTTAGATTGGTTGGTGATTGGTGGTATAGTTACACTTTTATCCTCATGTCAGTCTTGTTCCAACCACGACTATCACGTCTTTTGGAGGTCATCTTGAGACTTCATATCTCTATTGTGTCTGTTCCAAATTAAATATGGTGGTCTGAGATTTGAGGGAAATTTAGCTGTTGTTGCTCCTATTCAGTGGCTAATAATATTCAGTTGCTGGCCTTGTCCCAAAATTCGAAGTCACTAATTACTATATAGAGTAAGGCAAGTACGTATTAAATGTTATACACACGTGACTTGACCACGTGACCGACGTAGCGTTCTTTGTACCTCTTCGTGGTGAAAGGAACGTTATGTAACATGATAGTAATCCAAGAATTCCTTGCATGTGTGTGTGTGTTTGTGTGTATGTACGTTTATATATGTGACTGTGTTGTGCGTGTGTGTCTGTCTGTATGGGTGAAAACTACACATATATAACCACACACACACACGCATTTTTGATCTGTTTACATGTATGTGTGTAGGGAATGTCAGTTAAATAGTTAGAAAATAGAGAGGGAGAGAGAGATAGGTAGGTAGATATGTAAATAGATATAGATAGAGAGATAGATAGATAGAGAGAGGGCAGATAGATAGATAGAGAGAGAGATAGATAGAGAGAGGCAAACAGATAGATAGATAGATAGATATATTTCTTTATTAGCCACAGGGGCACAAAAGAAGGGGACAAATACAAAGGGGGAAGTTTACATACAATAAAAACGTGTAAAATGTTATCACAGATGGAATTTAAAAGTTAGTCGATTTTCCCCAATAGAGGGAGACAGTTTATATGGGTAACACAGACCCCCGAAAAAAATGTGCAACCCTCATCTCCAGGAGTACGAAGAGCTTGTACTCCTTTCCTCTCCTCCTCCTTTTCCTCAACCTACAGGCTGATATAGAGAGAAGGCCCATTCACTCGG
>CAXHJY010000610.1:55000-57500 GCA_964016885.1 Eledone cirrhosa | reverse complement strand
GTTATGTAGAACAGTAAAGTCTTTTATCTACTAGACATCTCTAGAGATGGAATATTGTATTCCAGAGGATTTAGACATCTTCAATATCTTGCTGGTTGTTGTTGTTGGTGTTGGTGTTGTTGTTGATGTTGTTGGTGGTGGTCCTGTTGTTATTGATGTTGTTGGTGTTGGTGTTGCTATTGATGTTGTTGGTGGTGTTGTTGGTGGTGTTGTTGTTGGTGTTGTTGTTATTGGTGTTGTTATTGGTGTTGTTATTGGTGTTGTTGTTGGTGTTGGTGTTGGTGGTGTTGTTGTTGTTGGTGGTGTTGTTGTTGGTGGTGGTGTTGTTGGTGTTGTTGGTGTTGTTGTTGGTGGTGTTGTTGTTGGTGGTGGTGTTGTTGTTGGTGTTGTTATTGGTGTTGTTGTTGATGTTGTTGGTGTTGTTGTTGGTGGTGTTGTTGGTGGTGGTGTTGTTGATGTTGTTGTTGTTGGTGTTGTTGTTGGTGTTGTTGGTGTTGTTGTTTGTGTTGTTATTGGTGTTGTTGTTGGTGTTATTGTTTGTGTTGTTGATGTTGGTGTTGTTATTGGTGTTGTTGTTTGTGTTGTTGTTGGTGTTGTTGGTGTTGTTATTGGTGTTGTTGTTTGTGTTGTTGTTTGTGTTGTTGTTTGTGTTGTTGGTGTTGTTATTGGTGTTGTTGTTTGTGTTGTTGTTTGTGTTGTTGTTTGTGTAGTTGTTTGTGTTTTTGTTTGTGTTGTTGTTGGTGTTGTTGGTGTTGTTGTTTGTGTTGTTATTGGTGTTGTTATTGGTGTTGTTATTGGTGTTGTTATTGGTGTTGTTGTTGGTGTTGTTGTTTGTGTTGTTGTTGTTGGTGTTGTTATTGGTGTTGTTGTTAGTGTTGTTGTTTGTGTTGTTATTGGTGTTGTTATTGGTGTTGTTGTTTGTGTTGTTGTTTGTGTTGTTGTTTGTTGGTGTTGTTGGTGTTGTTGTTTGTGTTGTTATTGGTGTTGTTATTGGTGTTTTTGTTGGTGTTATTGTTTGTGTTGTTGTTGGTGGTGTTGTTATTGGTGTTATTGTTGGTGTTGTTGTTGGTGTTGTTATTGGTGTTGTTATTGGTGTTTTTGTTGGTGTTATTGTTTGTGTTGTTGTTGTTGGTGTTGTTATTGGTGTTATTGTTGGTGTTGTTGTTGGTGTTGTTATTGGTGTTGTTATTGTTGTTGTTGGTGTTATTGTTGGTGCTGTTATTGTTGTTGTTGTTTCATAATGGTGGTTGTGTTGTTGTTGTTGTTGGTTCATAATGGTGGTTGTGTTGATGATGATGATATTTTTAATCAGCTAAATTATCGCCAACATCTTAATAAAAAGGAAACTAGCAATATAATTCTAAATCGTAGATGTGGGTGTAAAATGACATTTGTCAATATCTAATATAATTTCTTTATTGTACCGACAAGAAAGGACAACTTCGGACATGTTTCAATGTTAATCTCGTTAGCGAAGCAAAGACTTCACCATGATTGCTGAACAATTAATGGTGAACAGCTTCATGTAAACTAGTTTATGTAAACAAACTAAAGTAAACAAACTGAAGTAAACAAACTAAAGTAAACAAACTAAAGTAAACAAACTGAAGTAAACAAACTGAAGTGAACAAATTCAAGTGAACAGTTTGGCGTGTGGTTGAAGTCACTTAGCTGTTGTTTCTAGCAGGTTGTTAGATGACATAGTTGGTTACTAGTTGGGTCGGCTAGTTTTGATATAGTGGATGGTGGTGATGATGGTGGTGGTGGCAGTGATGGTGATGGTGGTGGTGATGATGATGATGATGATAGTTATTAGAGTTATTTCTTTATATATGTTGGATATATTCCAGCTATGTGTCTCTGTACACACACACATATATATATATATATATATATATATATATATATATATATATATATATATATATATACGTTGTTATACATCACTGTGTATAAGCACGCATATATTAATATAAATAGTGTATATATCTGACATGTCAATGTTTTTATCTCGATCTATTTGAATTTATATACACATGGATGTATACATACATACACACGTAGACATCTACATACGTACATACATATGTACATACATACAAATACACATATATACGTACATACATACACACGTACACATCAGCATATATGCATACGTACACAAGTACGTGCACACACACACACATACACACATCAATGAGTCACAATACGTTAAGTAATGAAACTAATTTGTACTAAAACGTCAAACGTTGTGTTGTGTTCTTGGCAGACATTGTTACTACTTAATATTGCAGCTGTTGCTGTTGTTGTTGTTGTTTTGATGATGATGTTTGGGATGATGATGTTGATGATGTTGATGATGATGTTGATGTTCTTGGTAAACGTGAAGGCGGTGTTGATGGTGAAGTGGTTGTGGTCGTTGTGTTGGTGTTAGTGGTGTTGGTGTTAGTGGTGCTGGTGGTGGTAGCGGTGGTGCTGGTGGTAGTGGTGCTGGTGGTAG
>CAXHJY010000610.1:15000-17500 GCA_964016885.1 Eledone cirrhosa | reverse complement strand
CTGGGTCGCCTCTGATCGGGCTGACGTGTCGTTAACGACGTTCCAGACGTGACCATCCCATATGTTCATGTATTTAGAGTAACATTATGCAATATGTTCCTCCATTTTTTAACACGTTGGTGTGTCTGAAAGTAGGGAATTTAGCTGCTATATTTAGCAAACAAAGTGGGTAATCTCTTCCTATTATGCCAGTCTCCAGCCATATCGATTTTTATTTATGTATCAAAATGTTCTATAGATCTATTGATACCTCTCGGATAACTGACCTAGGATGACCCCAGTCTCATCGAGCAACAGCAACAACAACAACAACAACAACGTATTGTTATGATGATGTAATTAAACTCATGTCTTAATTTCTCTCAATTTCTGATTACAGCCATTAAGACCCAGAAGATTCCTAACAAAAGTCTACCATGAATTCCTTACACAGTTTTCTGCTGTTCTGCAGCGTCCTTTCTGCTCTTACAGGTAAAGGAAACTACGATTGTTTAGTAAACTGACCTTTAAATTAACGACACCCGATATATGTTTATACCTGTAGTTGGAAACCAGCCTTGTCACACACTGTGTCACACAGAATCTCCCTGAGGACTACGTAAAGGGTACACGTCTCTATGAAATACTCAGCCACTTGCACGTTAATTTCACGAGCAGGCCGTTTCGTTGATCGGATCGGATCAACTGAAACACTCGTCGTCGTAACCGACGGAGTGCCTTCATGTATGTATGTAATGTATGTAATGTATGTAATGTATGTATGTATGTATGTATGTATGAGATGCTGAGAATGTATGTGTATGTGTGTAGCTATATCAAATAACATTATGTATATGTGTGCGTGTAACTTCATGAATTACGAAGCTATGGCTTCTGGACATATAGTGGCTCCTGATGATCGCTCCATGGCAGAACGAGAACAGTTTACTTAGAAGTAACTGTTATATCCATAGATATATTCTGTATTTAATATACATCACCACTGATATTGTATCTATTTATATTTACCTTTATTTTTCTGTTTTCAGTTTCTGCTGTATTTAGCCAAAATCGTAAGTAACACTTTTTAAATATTTTTCTCTTTTTACATTCTTCTTTAACGTCTTCCAGAAATATCATGGCATCCTCTGTCCAGTCAAGACCTAATTAAATGAACGTGAATGTTTAAGACAGCCATGGACAAATTGTGGCTCGCGAGCCGCATGCAACCCGTTTGACTTTCTGAATGATACACTTAATTTCAAAATTGTCTTGATTTTTTTTAGTAGTGCGGCCCGCCCTATGAAGATTCACATCCGATGTGGCCCACTGCTCGAAAAAGATTTAACAATGTTTAACTCTCAAAAATAGATAAAACAGCGTCTCTTGGGGCCCTTTAAATCTGGTGGAGCGCATTCCCTCTCAAGGTCTGAACATAGTCAATTTCTTCCTGAGAAGGAAAAAAAGAGTACTGGGACAGGGTGTGAGAAAGAGATATTGAAGAAGAATCAATCTCAGCCCTGGACTGCTACAGTTTGTATCGACTTCAAGAGAATGACTGACAAAGTTGACCTCGATTTGAACTCAAACACTGCAGAGAGCCGAAACAAATACGACAAATGTTTAACGTTCTAACGACTGATAATTCAGCGCCCAAATTTCCCTGAAATCACTCTTTACCACCTTTTATCGATGATGCTGTCATGGAATTAAATCCTGCAAACAATTTACCTTTTATGCCCGACAGTATAAATTGGCTTGAATGAGATTCAGCAGAGGCTACAGCAACTATAAGTGAAGGCGCATGGCTTAGTGGTTAGAGCATTGGGCTTGCAATCGAAAGGTTGTGAGTTCAATTCTCGGACCAGGTGATGTGTTCTTTCCCCGAGCAAGACACTCTATTTCACGTTGCTCCAGTTTACTCAGCTGTAGAAATGAGATTATAGGATTAGGGTCCCCATCATTAAATCACCCAAGATACCTCCAACGAGATATACCTTGAAGGAGGCCAGCTAAACCTGCATAGGTGGGAGCTGTCGCACACACACACAGAGCTACTATAACTAGCATGTCGAGTAACCCTAGTACGGTCTCCTCATTTGAGTGCCCTCTTTATACGTTTTAGATTTTATAATTCATTATTCACATAAATATTTGTGCCTATTCTGTAAAGGGTTGACAGAAACTAGATAGCACATCATACGTATGTTGTTTTTTTTTTGTTTTTCTTTTGTTTTGTTTTTTTTTTGTTTTTTTTAATTTCTTATATATTGATAATCTCTTTGGTTGATTCAATGATTTATTGTTGTTGCAGTGCAAATAAGCGTGGAGCCACCCAAACCTTCCCTCGTGGGACCAATCCTTATCAACTGCACGGCCGACGTAGTGACTAAGAAAATAATCAGTTTAGCCATATTCCGCGGAAAAGAAGAAATATTGACTTTCAACCCAACAAACAGACCCAGAATCAATTGGCCAGATGAATCTTTGAAATCACGCTTCACGTTCTATAAATCTCTGA
>CAXHJY010000610.1:7500-10000 GCA_964016885.1 Eledone cirrhosa | reverse complement strand
GGTGTAGGAACTGACAGAATGGCGTGTGGTCTGGTGTAGGAACTGACAGAATGGCGTGTGATCTGGTGTAGGAACTGACAGAATGGCGTGTGATCTGGTGTAGGAACTGACAGAATGGCGGGTGATCTGGTGTAGGAACTGACAGAATGGCGTGTGATCTGGTGTAGGAACTGACAGAATGGCGGGTGGTCTGGTGTAGGAACTGACAGAATGGCGTGTGATCTGGTGTAGGAACTGACAGAATGGCGTGTGATCTGGTGTAGGAACTGACAGAATGGCGTGTGATCTGGTGTAGGAACTGACAGAATGGCGGGTGGTCTGGTGTAGGAACTGACAGAATGGCGGGTGGTCTGGTGTAGGAACTGACAGAATGGCGTGTGATCTGGTGTAGGAACTGACAGAATGGCGGGTGGTCTGGTGTAGGAACTGACAGAAGGGCGGGTGGTCTGGTGTAGGAACTGACAGACGGGCGGGTGGTCTGGTGTAGGAACTGACAGAATGGCGTGTGATCTGGTGTAGGAACTGACAGAATGGCGGGTGGTCTGGTGTAGGAACTGACAGAATGGCGTGTTGTCTGGTGTAGGAACTGACAGACGGGCGGGTGGTCTGGTGTAGAAACTGACAGAAGGGCGGGTGATCTGGTGTAGGAACTGACAGAAAGGCCGGTGGTCTGGTGTAGAAACTGACAGAATGGCGTGTGGTCTGGTGTAGGAACTGACAGAAGGGCGTGTGGTCTGGTGTAGGAACTGACAGAATGGCGTGTGGTCTGGTGTAGGAACTGACAGAAAGGCGGGTGGTCTGGTGTAGGAACTGACAGAAGGGCGGGTGATCTGGTGTAGGAACTGACAGAAAGGCGGGTGGTCTGGTGTAGGAACTGACAGAATGGCGTGTGGTCTGGTGTAGGAACTGACAGAAAGGCGGGTGGTCTGGTGTAGGAACTGACAGAAGGGCGGGTGATCTGGTGTAGGAACTGACAGAAAGGCGGGTGGTCTGGTGTAGGAACTGACAGAATGGCGTGTGGTCTGGTGTAGGAACTGACAGAAGGGCGGGTGGTCTGGTGTAGGAACTGACAGAAGGGCGGGTGGTCTGGTGTAGAAACTGACAGAAGGGCGGGTGATCTGGTATAGGACTGGTGTAGGACGGGTGGAAAGTTAATGAGATGAGCTGAGAGTTGAACAGTGACAGATGAGCTAAATAGCTGTATTGAACAAGTGATCAGTTTAATAGATATGTCTATCTATCTCTAAATGGATAGATAGATAGATAGATAGACAGATAGAGTGAAAGGGTGAGAGACAGTCTTAGAACCTACGACAATCTAAAATTGTTGAAATAGAGAGGTAGATAACGAGGCTAAGTATCAGAGAGTGATGCGACAAAATTGAGTCACTAAGTTGCTGGATGAGAGAGAGAGAGAGAGAGAGAGAGAGAGAGAGAGAGAGGGAGGGGATAGAAAGGGTAGATTGGGGATGGGGTGGGATGTAGAACTGGTGACGAGACATCAGTTGGAGGCAGGATGGTTATACAAACAGCAGTAGGATATTTAGAGAGAAGGAAGTAATATTCCAATGAAATCAACAGTTATATTTATCATCATTAACAACAACAACATTCTCAGCAGCAGCAGCAGCAGCAGCAGCAACAGCATTAATTAACTAATCAGTTAAGATAAACGGTGTGTTTAAAAATTTCATATTTATTGTCATACATATAATGTATATATACATATATATGATATATATTTGTTTATATGTATATTCATGTATATAAGTGTGTAGATACAAAACTAATGATTAGACGTGGCAGGACCCACTACGAATGGTGGCGATGAAGAATACCTCCCCTTAGCAAGAATATCTATGGAACTTGCAGTTCTTTTTTAAATGTACTACAAATACGATGTATATATATATATATATATATATATATATATATATATATATATATATATATATATATATATATATATATGTATATATATATATACATATATATATATATATACATATATATATACATATATATATATATACATATATATATATATATATATATATATATATATACATATATATATACATATATATATATATATATATAAGAACAAAAGATGGTTAAAAGAGTTCCATGTATTTCATTATGCGCATTTCAAAAACAAATATCATCATGCAATAATATTTGTGTTTTCATCAGATAAAACTGATAAAACTGAACTATCCACAAGTGTTTTTTAACCTTCATATCATGTCTTCCTGTTTTATCTGATGAAAACACAAATATTATTGCATGATGATATTTGTTTTTGAAATGCGCATAATGAAATACATGGAACTCTTTTAACCATCTTTTGTTCTTATATATTATGTATACTCCAGTCCTACAAACTGTAGAGTGCTTCTTATCCGATATCTGCATTGCTTAATTGTACTACAATAAAACTCACCTCCTACATATATATATATATATATATTTCGTTTCTGAATTTGTTTAGCAAGATTCT
>CAXHJY010000609.1:35000-42120 GCA_964016885.1 Eledone cirrhosa | reverse complement strand
GCTGCTGCTTTCTGGATGTTCGGCCTTAGCTATTCCACCAATTAAAACAGCTGTTTCTTTTAGCAAACTAACTTTTCAGTCCGCCATATTATTTTTAATAAAATTGGTGGGGTGTTTGATAAACATACCCATTTTGGCCCCTAAGGGTTACAGGTGGGCAAAAATCAACGAGCTCACAGGTGTACCGGTGAGTTTAAATACAAAATAATAACAAATGTTCAACAAAAAATACTTTGGATACAGGTAAATAGACAACAAACTTACGGAGCAAAGTTTCAGGATGTGAAGCGTTCAGAAGCAATAGTAATAACTAACGGGATCCATGGAAATACCACGGACGAAAACATTTAGAGGTGTTATTTAAGAGACGTCTATCTGTATATTATCTCTTCTCTCCTGGTGTCTTAGTCTACCTTACTCTAAAACCATATACCTCTCTTACTCATTCATTTCCTCCTGTCTCTGAACACACACACACACACATTAATTACATTGCGTGTGTATATGTGTATATGTAGTATGTGTATATGTAGTATGTGTATATATAGTATGTGTATATATAGTATGTGTATATGTAGTATGTGTATTTGTAATATGTGTATATGTAGTATGTGTATTTGTAGTATGTGTATATGTATACATTTATATGTATGAGTATATAAAAATAAACACAGAAGCACACATACATTCACACAGGTGTAGCTAATCTTGGAACTCTTGTTACTAAAGCGTTTCACCAGCCCCTTCTTTCCTCAATCATTACATAGATGTGTGTGCATATAATAATTATTTGGTATAATGTGTCTATTTATGAATATGTATGAGTAAATGTGCATGTGTGTGTGTGCATGGGTGTGTGTGTGCATGTGTGTGTGTGTGCGCGCGCGTATGTGTGTGTGTGATATGCACTTCTGTTGTCTGTATCTATGTATGTATTTACGTGTAGATGTGTGTGTATGTAACGAAAGCGTTTCAAATAGACGAAACACACCAAGAATTATAATAAGATATATTTCATAGACGTTAGTACCAGGAATGTGACATAAATAACTCCCAAAACTCAGTTTTCGGTCATATGATAGTGCTAATAATAGATTTTCATTGATATTTAAGAATGAAATGAGAGGAACTATTTTTCCGCCATTTCTCAGTGTTCAGTTAAAAACATCTGAGTGAAATCAGTTAAATGCATAGAGATAATATTTCATATGTGACTAGCAAGAATACGACACGAATCCAACAAGTCTTCTGTCATGTGATAGTTGTGTTAATAATACATAGTTCCCATTGATATTTAAGCAGAAAATGGAAGTGAGCTATTTTTCCACCATTTTTTACTGACTGAAAATGAAGAAATATGAAACCAAATAACTAGTTTCATAAAGTTTTCAATTTCTCTACTAAATACAATTCCATTAACCATTTCCTCTTGCTAGTTTCTTTTACTTCTTTTCTAGCTATTATTATTATTGTCATTATTATTATTAATATTATCATTATTAGTATTATCATTATTATTATTAATATTATTATTATCATTGTTATGCAGTCTTACTGCTATTGTGTGTTTTCTGTGAACAACCAAATGAAGTTTTCTGTCTGATATTTTTCTATTGGTTTCACATATTGGCAGTGTCTAAGACTGCTGTATATAGTGTATTGTGTCCATGTCTACGTCCTGAGGTATACGGACTATTGTTTGCAATGTCTACTAATAGTATATTCAGTACATCTTGTATAAGTCCTGAGGTATGTGCGCAAAGTTTGTATGGCCATATTGTAGATATGGCGGGCGTTAGGTATTTGTTCCGGGTCCCTGACTTCGAATCTCACCGATGTCCACTTTGCCTTTCATCGTTTCGAGATCGATGAATGGTGTATGAGGAAACTGGTGGTGCAGTACCCTTTCCTTCCAGCTGTCACATTCTGGATGATCCGTTGGATCAAGGGCGGGAGAAACCGTCGAAAGCCTGTTTGCGTCACCTCGCAACTACATTAACACCTAAAGCCTTTGGCAAAAGTACGGTACATACTACCAAGTCGTATTCCATTGTGAATGACGGCTGTAGTTTAGTAGCAGGGGGGGGGGGGGCGTGTAATATTTGTCTGCAACGTTTTGAATGAGTTTGATAACACATTTTATTATAGGCATTGTTTCTTTAAATAATCCCCGAAACCGCCAGGCATGCATTCGTCCAGTGTCCGAGCATGGCTGGTTTGTGGAACTATTTCGAACACGGATAAGACGGAGCCGGCTATTGACTGAGTGCATCATGAAGATAGCACTGCCGCCATCTTCATTTAGTCGTGAAGGCGGGCAATTTTCACCAGTCTGGTGGGCATAGCGAAGGCGATTGTGTGGTGAACTGTTGACCTTGTGCATATATCAGAAACCCTTATTGTTGTTGTTGTTAATGTTATTCTTCTTGTTTCTTGCAGGGATCAGTCTTAGCTGTAGAGCCAACGATCGAAGCTTACGATCCTGATTACACATTTAACGAAACAATCAAATTTTCTATTGATGGTAAGTAGATCGAACTTCAATCACAAATTTCATTGCTACCGTCTTTGACTACAATATTCTCTTCCGACTTTCCTACTCAACAAATACTACTACTACAACTACCACTACAAAAACAACAACCGCTATCACTACTACTACTACTACTACTACTGGTGTATTTGACTTTATTTCCCTCTCTTTATCACTCCTGGCCGTGTGCCGATGTTAGATATAATTGCCATTATTACAAGAATACTTGTGTAAAATAGTGATAAATTTCCTTGCCGTGGGGCAGTGGAAAGTTTGCATGACATACTTCCGGTTGCTTTGAACTTCCTGTTTTCTTTTGTTGTTTGATTTTGTTTATTGCTTTAATTTTTGTTTGTTTTTATTTGTTGGAGTTTTTTTTGTTTGTTTATTTCTTGGTGTGGCTTTCATTCCCCGGCACCCTTCGGCTGGTACTACTCCACCGTGAAACAACAACACCACTACCACCTCCACTACTACTACTACTACTACTACTACTACTACTACTACTACTACTACTACTGCCCCCACCACCACTACTACTGCTACCACCACCACTACTACTACTACTACTACTACTACTACTACTATTACTGCCACCACCACCACTACTACTGCCACCACCACAACTACTACTGTCACCACGACCACTAGTACTACTGCCACCACCACCATTACTGCCACCTTCCCCACTAGTACTACTGCCACTACCACTACTAGTACCACCACCACCACCACTACTAGTACTACCCCTACCACCGCCACCATTACTACCCCTACCACCACCACTAGTACTACCCCTACCACCGCCACCGCCACCACCACTACTACCCCTATAATAGGGGACTTAATATGTCGCCCAGTTTAACACTTCCACTACTTCATGTTTCTTGGTTTCTTGGCTGTCTTTAGTGGACTCCACACTTGTAAACTTTCCAGCCAAGTTTGACGATATCTTCGGCTCTCTCTCTCCCTCCCTCTCTCTCTCACTCTCTCACTCACTCACTCACTCAGTCACTCTCTCCCTCTCTCTCTTCTTTCAACAGTTTCATAGAACCTAAATGTGGAACTTGACAGTTTTTCGCCCCTAACTAAACTGTAAAAAAGCCGAAATTTTAGAACAAAATTCCTAACATCCTGATTTAAAATCCTGCTGAAGTCAGCGTTGACTTTCATGTTCTCTGTATTCAATAGAACATTACACTCCCTTATACCCGTGGCGTCTGTGTCAGAGACTACATAATGTCAACAGCTTTTAACAATTTTATAGAAAATGAAAAAAAAAATTAGATTGAGAAGAAAGAATGGAATGTAAAATAAAAAAATATAGAAAAAAACGGAAAAGAAAGGCAAAGGCAATGGCTCTAGTGTCACGGAAGAATAAGGAGGGGTAAGAGGAGAGTGATTGGGCCTAGGGCGCGGCGGTAACGGGGCTGCGACCCGCGAACATTACCGCAAAAGCATTCCCGCAGTTTATGGTCAGCGACACTCGCAGCAACAGTCACCCCACCTCGCGGGTTTCTTTCCTCAGACGGGCCGCCGTCGTTCCGATCTTGCGGAGTTCGGCAGTGCTGGGTCCAAGTACACCTGAGGTCTGGACGGCGACCGGTGCGGAGAGGAAGTGGCCGGAAACTGACCAATTGTTAAAGTGTCGGACTACTTTCTCTTATTTCATTGTTTATACTGTCAGATTTCACCATAACCGGTGTTGAGATAATAGATTAGCAGTGAAGTATTGAGAGCCGTTATAAGTGTCAGTATGGTATTGTCCCGTAACTCCTGATAGAGGCGTAGAGGCACAGTATTGACATACGGCGTTCCTGGTGGAGCCCATCCCTCTCCAGGCCTGAGTACAGCAGATTTCTTCCAGAGAGAGGAAAAATTGACCCCAGTACTAGACTGGTACTTTTTTTAATCGACCTCAAAAGGATGAAAGACAAAGTTGACCTCGGCGGGATTTGAACTGAGGGTGCTGAGAGCCAAAACGAGTACCATAAAGCAGTCTATCTGACGTTCTAACTACTGCCATTCTATCTGACGTTCTAACTACTGCCATTCTATCTGACGTTCTAACTACTGCCATTCTATCTGACGTTCTAACGACTGCCATTCTATCTGACGTTCTAACGACTGCCATTCTATCTGACGTTCTAACGAGTGTCATTCTATCTGACGTTCTAACGACTGCCATTCTATCTGACGTTCTAACGACTGCCATTCTATCTGACGTTCTAACGACTGCCATTCTATCTGACGTTCTGACCACTCTACCATTCTATCTGACGTTCTAAGGACTGCCATTCTATCTGACGTTCTAACGACTGTCATTCTATCTGACGTTCTAACCACTCTACCATTCTATCTGATGTTCTAATGACTGTCATTCTATCTGATGTTCTAATGACTGCCATTCTATCTGATGTTCTAATGACTGTCATTCTATCTGACGTTCTAACCACTCTACCATTCTATCTGACGTTCTAATGACTGCCATTCTATCTAACGTTCTAACCACTCTTCCATTCTATCTGACGTTCTAACGACTGCCATTCTATCTGACGTTCTAACCACACTACCATTCTATCTGACGTTCTAACGAATGTCATTCTATCTGACGTTCTAACCAGTCTACCATTCTATCTAACGTTCTAACGACTGCCATTCTGTCTGACGTTCTAACCACTCTACCATTCTATCTAACGTTCTAACGACTGTCATCCTATCTGACGTTCTAACTACTCTACCATTCGATCTGACGTTCTAGCGACTGCCATTCTATCTGACATTCTAACGACTGTCATTCTATCTGACGTTCTAACCACTCTACCATTCTATCTGACGTTCTAATGACTGTCATTCTATCTGACGTTCTAACGACTGCCATTCTATCTGACGTTCTAACGACTGCCATTCTACCTGACGTTCTAACCAGTCTACCATTCTATCTGACGTTCTAATGACTGTCATTCTATCTGACGTTCTAACGACTGCCATTCTATCTGACGTTCTAACGACTGTCATTCTATCTGACGTTCTAATGACTGCCATTCTATCTGACGTTCTAACCACTGCCATTCTACCTGACGTTCTAACCAGTCTACCATTCTACCTGACGTTCTAACCAGTCTACCATTCTATCTGACGTTCTTACGACTCCGACAATTCGCCTCCTATAAGCGTCAGTACCCATCCTCAAATATGTGACACATTTGATAAATATTAGAAATAAACAAGATAGGAGAACTAGTGCCTCATCACCTAAGGTAGAATCTTAATATATTGTTTTTTCTTTTGTCGAATTCCTGGAACTGCAGAATATTTATTCCATACAAGAATGTATTCTTGTTATTATATTTATTGATGGTATTATATATTTTTCTTCCTATCAGAATATCAATGTGTGATGTCGAATAATTGAAATAGACTTACTAAAATCTATATATAATTTTCAGTGACTACCTTCTGTCCGTCACACGTGTCTGTATGTGTATATGTGTGTTTGTATGAATGTATATGCGTGTAAAAGGATGGAAGAGGATGCTGAAAAATCTATATGTTTGTGTGAATGTATGTCTGTGTGTATTGTTGTGTGTCTGTGGAAAAGCCCTGATGATTTCCTTCGAAATATATATATATATATATATAAATAATTGTTTCTACTTTTGGCACAAGGCCAGCAATTACCCAGTACATTACTGGTACTTTATTTTATCGACCCCGTAAGGATGAAAGGCAAAGTTAACCTCGACGGGATTTGAACTCAAACCGTAAAGGGACGTAACTATGCTAGAAAGCATGGCGTCCAACCCTCTACTGATACTGCCAATTCACCTATATATATATAAATAATTGTTTCTACTTTAGGCACAAGGCCAGCAATTACCCAGTACATTACTGGTACTTTATTTTATCGACCCCATAAGGATGAAATAATGAATAAAAATAAGCTGGATTAATTTACATTAATTATTTAATTGATTATATTTGCTTATGTTTTCGGAATGGAGATTGTATGCTCGGCGATATTGTAGATCTACTGTGAGTGTAAATTTACCGATTAGATTAAACTCAGAACTGATTTATGTATATATATATATATATATATATATATATATATATATATTTACAAGATGGTACAGAGTATATTGCTTTATTCATGTATAGAATAATAAATGCTTTGCACCCATTTTGTAATTTTCATTTGGCGCCATTGTGAGGATGGGTTGTGGATGTGTGTGTGTGTATAAATGAATGCATGCATATATATTTATATATATATATATATATATATATATATATATATATATATATATATATATATATATATATATATATATATATATATAATAGAGGCAGAGAGAGAGAGAGACAATAAACGTAAGTTTAGAAAACGCGAGTGGAGTTCGAGAATTGAATTGAATCAGAAGATTTCGCCGTACTTTGAGGAAATACAATAGACTAATAATTACGTTGCGTAAATGGTAGTGCATTTGTCCGGCAAACATTTATACCGAACACAAAGTCACACAAACAATACAGAAAACAGTGCACACATACGTTAATCAATAAGATGAACGACAAGGTGTGGGT
>CAXHJY010000609.1:25000-32500 GCA_964016885.1 Eledone cirrhosa | reverse complement strand
TTATTTGCAATTAGCGAGCTGTCAGCGGGGGTGAGCGGTAATTTCTATAATTTTGAAAGAATGATATTTAAGCAAAATAGAAGCTTCCTGACTCACACCCTCTACATCCCTCCCTCCATCTTCTCCTTCCTTTTCTCTCGCTGTCTCTCTCTCTTTCTCTCTCTCACTCTTTCTGACTTTTTCTTTCTCTCTATATGTCTTTATCTCTCTTTTCCGTCCCTCCCTTTCTCTCATCTTTCTCTTTACCTATCTAGCTATCTATCTATCTATAAACATATCTATCTATATCTATCTATCTATCTATCTATCTATCTATCTATCTATCTATCTATCTATCTATCTATATCTATCTATCTATGTATCTATATATAAATATCACCCTCCTCCGCCTCTCACTCCCGCACCACGTTCTTGCTTTCTTTCAAACTATATACCAATCTCTCCCTCTCTACCTACATATCTATCTCCCTATCTATTAATCTATCTATCTATGTGCTTAGCTATTGCTTAAACTTTAATTAGTTATTTTAATATATATATATATATATATATATATATATATATATATATATATATATATATATATATATATATATATATATATATAACTAGAAATTGATTGACATATATATATATATATATCTAAAATAAACATATGAAACAATCACAGGGAATAATTTGTAAAAGTGTATAAGCACACATAGCTAGGTAGGTAACTAATTAAAGTTTAATTAGAGCTTCATAAACAGATACCTTATAAAGTGATTAATCTTCCTTGTATATATTTCATTAAAGAAATATATTTCACCATTAATCGGTCGTTAAACCACAGTAGCCAAATCACGGATTTTCAACAAGGGAGAAGATCTAACTATCTGTGTTTACACAACAAATTCAAATCTGCGAATGACTAGCAGCACGTGTCGTATATTTTTAAAATACACACATCGTACCAGCTTCATCCCAGTGGCATGAATAGGGTTATCGACAACTAGAAATAGCAGCCGAGGATATATATATATATATATATATATATATATATATATATATATATATATATATATATATATATATATATATATTGAGTATATGTTGGTTGTATACCAACACCTCAGAATGCAGATTGGAGCACTCGACGAAGTGCGCAGATTGGTTTGGTTACTCCGGAGTAACCAAAGGTAGTTAAGATTTAATTCAGTACCTCTGAAATATGTATAATAAAATTTAATTCATCGCAAGAATATCTATTTTGTTAATATTTGAATTAATATTAATAACTCTGGAAAATATCAACTGTAGAGTGCTTCCAATCTACTGTAAAACTTGTTTAACTCTTTAATATATATATATATATATATATATATATACTGATGTCTATATATATACTTATATATATACTGATGTCTATATATATACTTATATATATATACTGATGTCTATATATATACTTATATATATACTGATGTCTATATATATACTTATATATATACTGATATATATATATATATATATATATATATATATATATACTGATATAACACTATCTTTTTAATAATGCCATTTTGACGATTCAAAAAAGAAAAACAGACCCCTAAACATATCTCTCGTGCTATTTCCACTTCATCTTTTCTCTCTCTCTATATATATATACTGATATAAAATAAAGTTAAATAAAAGTCAAATGATTAAAATTTAGCTTCGTTTATTACTGCTATATATATTTCAGTGACAGCCATCTTTGGCTGTGACCTCTTCAGGCAGTTTGAATTAGTAATCTATAGACAAGTACATATATACTGATATATATATATATATATATACATAAAAAAAAGTTGTCGCTCTACATGGCTGAATACAATAAATGTAATCTGAGTTTTCGAATATTAATAATAACATTCGATTCGTTTGCAATTATGCAAACAAGCCTCCATTTTATAGCCATGTCAGTAGAATGAACCCTTCATTCTTGCTCTTGTTTTGGCATATATATATATATATATATATATATATATATACTGATATATATATATACTGATATAGGATAAAAGAGAAAACACAGGTAAACATTAAAAAAAGGATTTTATCCAGGTATTTACGACCGTTTCATTGGTAAGTGCAACCTTATATTGCTATACTGCAAATAGCAGCCACATATTTACTGATTGATATATATATATATATATATAGAGAGAGAGAGAGAGAGAGAAAATTGAGGTTGGTAATGGCATATGGAATATATAAGAGACAGAATACTTTTTTGTGAAAAAACATATAATTTTATAAGGTAAGGAAATAATAGACTGTTGTTGCTACCTAGATGAAAACTACTATGAAATCCCACAATGAATTTTATACTTGAATTTTCAAATCTCAAATTTTAACTCTTCGTATTATTAATTTTTCTTAATATTAATCAACATTTGAAAAGATGGCTTTTGCAGACCCATCGAAACCGGTCATTTTTTATACCCTTTATTATTTCCTTACCTTATAAAATTATATGTTTTTTCACAAAAAAGTATTCTGTCTCTTATATATTCCATGTGCCATTACCAACCTCAATTTTCTCTATAACCTTCGTTTTGTGTAGAAAATTACACTTTTCATATATATATATATATATATATATATATATATATATATATATATATATATATATATATATATATATATATATATATATATATATATATATATATATATATATATATATATATTTATTAAATCTGTTATTTTAATAAATATTTGCTCTACGGTTCTTATATATTTGATATATATTTTTCCTTACCGAGCCCTCTTCGGATTTTAGTCTTCACATTTATTATTATTACTATATGTGTGTTTGGATGTGTGTAGAAGTCTTAATCTGTGTTTTACCTTTTAAAAATCTAAGCACATCTTTAAAAATGAAATGCGAAATTTGTTAAGATCTTATTACATACGCCATACACATGCAGTTTCTAACATACCCCAGTGTTTCAATAATCACAGGCATAAATCTGAAGGTCTAATAAGAGTGGAGTATCTGCAGATTTCTCATTAGTTCTGCATAAATATTCTCCTTTTCACTAATCTTTGATATTATATTGGCATCTGCTGGGCAGCTAACCTCCACTACTGTGCATGCCTTCTTCTCCCTGTCCCATATCATATCTGGTCTGTTATGCCTGCATTTTATTGGGGTCTTTACTGGAACATTCCACCAGTACTCTTTCATATTATGTACATGGATGTCCTCCACATTGCTGCAGCTTTTAATGTGTTTATTATCGGGGCTATCTTTTTTACGGATTGCATTGTATGGATTGTATGTATGTATTTATGTGAGTATATGTTCTTCTGGTTTTATAATTTCACAAAGTTTTACCAATAGAGAGAGAGTCGGTTTCTAACATAGACACAAGACTCTCTCATTGGAATTTACACAACATCAACTAGGTAGATATGTATGTATGTATGCATGCATGTGTAGATATGGATGTTATTGTATGTGTGGATGTGGATGTTTTGAGTTGTATGTGTGCATGTGTATATGCTTTGTATCTGTAGATGTGTATATGCAGTTATTAGATGCACAATTTTTGGAATGTTTTACATATTTTTACTGTTCCATTAATGGATTGTACTTGTAATTTTCTAACTAGTTGTGTTCTTTCTGTTCCTGTGAAGCCTAGCTTCTCAAGATTTGTATTGAGGCAGTTACTAACATATCCCAGTGCCCCAATAATCACAGGCATACATCTGAAGGTGTAATCAGGGTGGAGTATCTGCAGATTTCTCACCAGTTCTGCATAAATATTCTCCTTTTCACTAATCTTTGATATTATATTGGCATCTGCTGGGCAGCTAATTTCCACTACTGTGCATGTTTTCTTCTCCCTGTCTCATATCATAATATCTGGTCTGTTATGCCTGCCTATTATTGGGGTTTTTACTGGAACATTCCACCAGTACTCTTTCATATTATGTATATGGATGTCTTCCACATTGTTGTAGCTTTTAATGTGTTTATTATCGGGGCTATCTTTTTTACGAACTGCGTTGTACAGTGTTTTGGCCACTACATCATGCCTCATAGGTAGATAGTACCGCGATGTCATCTTTGGGCAGCTGATGACATGGGTGATATCCTCGATGTTAGTTCTGCAGAGTCTGCACTTGTTATCACATCTAGGTGTTTTGCCTGCATCCCCATCTCTTTTGTGAATCAGGTATTTCGCGCTAATCTCCTGTTCCTGGATTGCAAAAGTGTATCCTTCAAAGTGGGAGCCAATACAGCGGTTGTTGGTCCAAGATAGACTACTTTCCTTATCTATATTACTCTCACCCTGGAGCTTCCTGGCAACATATCCATGCATGATTTTTTGCTGATAGGCATGCAGTTTTTCATCCATGGATTCACTGCGATACTGCTGAGCGACATCCCTGGGTGTGAGTTTTTGATTATCACACAGGGAATATCTCTCAAGGAGTTCCTTCCCAACTCTCATGATCTTATCTGTTTCATGCAGATAGACTTGCTCGAGAAGCGGGCTCCTACACTTCGAGGTTCGTAGATGTTGTCGGAGAGATATGATGCGACTTTTAAATGTTGTCTGGACTGATGTTAGGCCTCTGCCTCCCTGCTTACGTTTCAAGTAAAGGGGGTCTATGTCACTGTTGATGTGGAAGTTTCCGGTGTTGCTCAGTATTTTTCGAGTTCCAACATCAACTGCTCGGATTTCGTCTATCGTCCAATTGAGTATTCCAAACGTTGGTGTTAGGACAGGCACAGCAAACACATTGTGAGCCACTGTTTTGTTTTGGGCAGAGAGTTCCGATGACCAGATCTTTCTTAATCGGGTGTAGTATTCCCTGGTTACGCGTTCTTTATTACAGATACCATTATAGGATATGTTCTCATCTATCCCCAGGTATCTGTAGCAGTCCTCATCAGATATCGGTAGATTGGGTTGTTGTTTTTCCCCGCTTTACAGTCATGTATGAGCATTTATCTTGGCCAAACTCCATTCCTATATCCTTTGAGAACGTTGTAACCAGGTCAAGATTTTTCTTCATCCCATCCATGTTCTTGGCATAGAGTTTCAGATCGTCCACAAAGAAGTTATGGGTTAGGTTCGTATTTCTGTCCTCCTGTGAGCCAATGATGTATCCCTCACATTTCTTGAGCAGAAAGGACAAGGGGTTTAATGACAAGATGAACAATATCACAGAGAGACTGTCCCCCTGAAATATACCCCTGCAATATTTTATTTTATCAGTGAAAATAGAGTCCTCCCTCTCTGTCTTTAACCTTAGGATAGTAGCCCAAGAAGAAGACAGCCTCTCTATGGCTCTGACAATAATGTCTGGGACTTTAGCAAGTTGGAGGGCCTTTATCATCCAAGAGAGGGGAACAGAATCGAAAGCTTTCTTGTAGTCCAGCCAGACTGTAGTCATATTCCTCCTAAGTTGTCGTACCTCCGACATCGCAGTTTTGTTGATTAGGAGTTGTTCAGCACATCCCTAAACCCTTTTCTTTCCAGCTGCTTGTTCGTCTGTGATGATGTTATTATTTTCACAGTGATCTTGGAGGAATAGGTTGAGGCAGGCAAATGTATGCATGTATGTATGTATGTATATATGTATGTATGTGTGTATGTATGTGTGTATGCTTGTATGTGAGTATGTATGTATCTGTGTGCATATGTGTGTGTGTATGTATGTATGCTTGTCTACATGAGTGTGTGTCTATGTCTATAAGTGTGTGTGTGTATGCAGGTGATTGTAGATATGTGTAACTGCATGTATTCGTGTATATATCTCTATGCATATATATATATATGTGTGTGTGTGTGTTTCTGAGTGTGTGTGCGTGTGTGTATGTGCATGTATGTATGTACGTGTGGGTGCGTAAATATGCATGTGTGTATGGCGTATGTAATAATTTCTTAACAAATTTCGCAAATGTGCTTAGATTTTTAAAAGGTAAAACAGATTGAAGACTTCTACACACATCCAAACACACATAGTAATTGTTTCTACGTTAGGCACAAGGCCAGAAATTACCCAGTGTATTACTGGTACTTTATTTTATCGACCCCGTATAGTAATAATAATAAATGTGAAGACTAAAATCCGAAGAGGGCTCAGTAAGGAAAAATATATATCACATATATAAGAACCGTAGAGCAAATATTTATTAAAATAACAGATTAAAGTTTAAGCAAAGAATCGCTGCTTAAACTTTAATCTGTTATTTTAATATATATGTGTATATATATATATATATCAGTTTATATATATATATATATATATCAGTTTATATATATATATATATCAGTTTATATATATATATATATATATATATATATATATATATATATATATATATATATATATATATATATATATATATATATATTAGTATATATATATATATATGAATCAGTATATGTACAAATCTTGAGAAGCTAGGCTTCACAGGAACAGAAAGAACACAACTAGTTAGGAAATTACAAGTACAATCCATTAATGGAACAGTAAAAATATGTAAAACATTCCCAAAATTCTGCATCTAATAACTGCATATACACTTGTACAGATACAAAGCATATATACATGCACACATACAACTCAAAACATACACATCCACACATATAATAACATCCATATCTACATATGCATACATACATACATACATATCTACCTTGTTGATGTTGTGTAAATTCCAATGAGAGAGTCTTGTGTCTATGTTAGAAACCGACTCTCTCTCTCTATTGGGAAAACTTTGTGAAATTATAAAACCAGAAGAACATATATACATACATACATATATACATACATACATACATACATACATATGCATACACACCCACACACGCTCACACACACTCACACGCTCTCACACACACACACACTCACACACACACATACTCACCCGCACACACGCACGCACACACACACACACACAGCCACACACAGATACCAAGGAAACTAGTCAAACCAATCAAATTCCAGTGGTTTACATTTGTTGGCCAGGATTATTGCGATGTATTTTTTCCGTTGTTTTTTATAATGTGTTGTTGTTGTTGTCGCTAGTGGTGGTGGTGGTGGTGGTGAAGGTGGTGGTGGTGATTGTGGTGGTGGTGGTGGTGGTGAAGGTGGTGGTGGTGATTGTGGTGGTGGTGGTGGTGAAGGTGGTGGTGGTGGTGGTGGTGGTAGTTGTGGTGGTGGTGGTAGTGGTGGTGATGGTGGTTGATGGTGATGGTGCTGGTGGTGGTGATGGTGATTGTGGTGGTGGTGGTGGTGGTTGGTGGTGGTGGTGGTGGTGGTGGTAGTTGTGGTGGTGGTGGTGGTGGTGGTGATGGTGGTTGATGGTGATGGTGGTGGTGGTGGTGTCGGTAGTGGTGTTGGTGGTAGTGGGGGTGGTGGTGGTGATGGTGGTGGTGAAGGTGATTGTGGTGGTGATGGTGGTGGTGAATGTGATTGTGGTGGTGGTGGTGGTGAAGGTGATTGTGG
>CAXHJY010000609.1:10000-12500 GCA_964016885.1 Eledone cirrhosa | reverse complement strand
TATTTATCAGATACGTAAATACAAATACAATTAAGAGTATAGAACTGCTAACGTTAGCGTTTATGTGCTTTACTTGAAATCCTCTATACCGTTGGGAAGACTATGTCGGCGATAAACTCATATTCAATATTATCTCTTTTCTATAATTTAATCAATTAAATGTATCTGCTTGGGATTAGTGCTACAGTAAGTATATTTCATAGTCAAACTGCATTTAAACATTTAAAAGAATATTTTGCTATTTTGATGCTAAAACGACCATGAAATGGTTTATGATATTTAAGTTCGGGTAGATTCAGAAAGATTAGGTATCATATATATAGAGGATAAATAGATATACACACATACACACACACACACACATATATATATATATATATATATATATATATATATATATATATATATATATATATATATATATATATATATATATATATATATATATATATAAGTACATGTATGTATGTCTTTATATGTCTGTAGATGCATGTGCGCGTGTATATATATATATATATATATCAAGGTATATGTATGTATATGTATGTAGATGCATGTGTGCGTGTATATATATATATATAAAAGTATATGTATGTATATATCTGTAGATGCATGTGTGCGTGCATATATATATATATATATATATATATATATATAGAGAGAGAGAGAGAGAGAGAGAGAGAGAGAGAGAGCTTCTACAGGACTGGAACTATTTCATTCGTATAATGATTTTATATGAAACAGTTCTAGTCCCGTAGAAGCCATTTCTATATTAAATATTGATGTTCATACTCTACTAATGTATTGAGTACTTTATTTACTGTGGTTACTCCCGATTTAACAGATAGATAGATATACACACATACTCACACACATATACATATATATATATATATATATATGTATATATATATATATATATATATATATATATATATATATAAGTACATGTATGTATATGTCTGTATATACACGTTTATATATGTAGGCGGGATGCCGCTAGAATTGGTTGAGGACTTTCTGTATTTGGGAGCAAAGATTCGGAATACGGAAGATGATGTGGTTGAGAGGAAGAACAAAGCCTGGGCGGCGTGCCACAGCTTGAGATCGTTTATATATGTATATTTCATATGTATGTACACAGAGGAGACTGAGGTTAGCTGGACATGCTCACCGACATCCAGAGTTGACATTGCACTCAGTGCTCCTGTGGGAACCCCTACATGGACACACTGGAAGTGGAAGACCAAGGTTAACGTATGTTAATGCCCTATGACAGACACTGGTCTGTTGGAGACGCAGGACATGGCAGCGATAATGAGGGACAGTGACCGCTGGAGAGAACTCGTCCTTGGATCTTGGGAATTTTACCCGCCCTAGAATATATATATATATAAGCAAAAGGGATATTTAATTTGTTGGTAATTCAACAAATATATATATTTATAACTGATTCGAAGCACTCGACAAGTTTTCTGAAAAAACTTGAACCGTTAAAATCTCATTCCTGGATATGTCCATATTTCTAAAACAAATTTTATATTTTATGTGATGAGTGCGTACCAAAGTTTTGGTACCCTTGAAATATATGTAATAGAATAAATATGGTTTTATAAATATAGTTTCCATTTATTAATATCATTTATATATATATATATATATATATATATATACACACACAGTGAAATTCCGTTATAATGAAATTCATGGGATATAAACAAAATTCGTTTTAACAAAAAATTCTATATAATGATATCGACCGAAACAAATCGAGCGTTTGTTTATTATTACCTCGGGGAAAAAGTTTTCGTTATACTGAAATTTGTTATAACGGAATTTTACCTCTATGCGTGTATCTAGATAGGTATATGTATGTGTATGAGTCTGTGCATGATTTGTGCCTATATGTGTGTATGCATGGATGCATATATGGCTACCCGTACCGTTGTACCCAATGTTATACACGTGCGCGCACACGTATGTGTGAAGATGCATGTCTATAATACGTTTACCCCTTTCGCATTTAAACCGGCCATAACAGGCTGTTCATACTCATGTTAAGGTATTGTTCTCAAAATTAAATAATATCAGAATCTCGTAGATCGATATTATGTGAGATAAGTATGCGAGATAAAGTGTTTACCGTGAAAATACAATAGTAAATATGGAATATTGTAAATGCTAAAGGGTTAAATCTTAATTATTTTCCACCCCTGCCTGTGTGTATACATACAACAATCTACATGGAATACCATAATTAGATCCTTTTATCCACGAAAATGTAATGAATTCCTATACAAATACTTTATACACAGCGTCAGCTCCCCTATATCGAATATAACTCTCTACTATTAGGAGTGACATTCTGCCTAGAGACACCAACTTCCCTTTTTCAGATTTTCCTCCACGTGCTCGTTTAAAAGTGAAGGGCCATTTTAAAAGTGTCTCCTCCATTACATAGTGATGGCCATGACTGGACCACGAAGCCAATGATAACCCA
>CAXHJY010000608.1:117500-145000 GCA_964016885.1 Eledone cirrhosa | reverse complement strand
TCTCTAGTTCCTGACTGTTCTCTAGTTGGGGTGTCTTAACTACGATGTTTATATCATCAACGTAGCGGGAGTACATTATCAGGGTTAAGGGGTCTTCTAATTGTTCTTTAATTTTAAGTTTAAGTCTATTGTCCCTCACAAGTTGAGCTTATTAAGTTGCGTGTATTGGACTGTTGTTTCTGTTCAATAAACCGCTTACCACGTTTGGCTAGCGGAGCACGAGGTGACAAACTCATCTTTCTGTGAGAACGTTGGCAAATAATGTTTGTTGCATTTAATCAGATTCTCTCGCTGATGAAGCCCAGGATTATCTGTTACAAACACACTCAGGGCGAACAGATTAGGGATAATCTGTCCGAGAGATATAATGGTTATTGAGGCAGTTTGTATAAAAATATATTTTTATTTTATCATTCTGTCTGCTTCTTGGTTAAATATTTCAAACAAATGTGGTTTTTCAACCCTTGTAATTTTAGACACACGGTTTACTGTGTTTCTTACTATATATTATATATATATATATATATATAATATATATATATATATATATATACATAATATATATATATATTTACATAATATATATATATAATATATATATATATATATATATATATATATATACATATATATATATATATACATAATATATATATATATATACATAATATATATATATATATATATATATATATATATATATAAATGTATATATATATATATTTATATATATATATATATATATATACATAATATATATATATATATATACATAATATATATATATATATATACATAAATATATATATATATATATATACATAATATATATATATATATACATAATATATAGATATATATATATACATAATATATATATATATATACATAATATATATATATATATATATACATAATATATATATATATATATATATATATACATAATATATATATATATATATATATATATATATATATATATATATATACATAATATATATATATATATACATAATATATATATATATATATATATATATATACATAATATATGTATATATATATATATATATATATACATAATATATTTGCTTAAACTTTAATCTGTTATTTTAATAAATATTTGCTCTACGGTTCTTATATATTTGATATATATTTATCCTTATCGACCCCTCTTTGGATTTTAGTCTTCAAATTTATTATTATTACTATATACATAATATATATATATATATATATATATAAGTATTGAAGTTTCCGTTGAAAATTGAAAAAGTCATAGGAGTGACGAGCGCTCTATCTAAGTATCCGAGCTAAATTTAATGTATAATAAACAATACAATGTAATTACCTCATTACCAGAGGTTTCCTGAATAAGACGAATACGAAAAACGTCCTCATTCGTTCATCGGACAAGGCAACACTTTTCAATCTAAACTATCTAATGATATTTCAATTTTCAAATCCTCCAAAAATAAGTTCATTTTCTCCGACAAAACTAAAAACTTATACGAAGTTAATAATAGTTTACATGACCAACTCTTAATAGATAACATCACCTCTAAATACCAAATAGCTAATATAAACACGTATAAAATATAAATAAGGAAGCTAAAGAATTAGCTAGTGTTTTAAAAATAGATAATAGAAGAGAAAAACTTGCTAAACGTAATGCCTGTATCACCCTCAAAGATCACAAACCTGATTTTATTAATCGTCCTAGTTGTAGATTAATCAACCCTGCTAAGATTGATATCGGTCTTGCTAGCAAACATGTTTTAAATAATATAAACACACAGATTAGAAGTAAGTCTGAATTACTCCAATGGATAAATAGCTCTTCCGTAGTACATTGGTTTAATAATATTAAAGATAAAAATAGTTCTAGACTCACCCAATTTGACATTGTAGATTTCTACCCGTCTATTACTCACCCTCTTTTAGCGAAACCCTTAAATTTCGTTAGAAAGTTTATCAATATTTCTGATATTGAAGAGAATGTCATCTTGCATGCTAGAAACACTCTACTTTTTACTAATAATGACACTTGGGTAAACAATCTAACCCAGAGAACCCATTCGATGTCTCAATGGGTTCTTTTGACAGTGCTGATGTTTGTGATTTAGTCGGCCTATTCTTCCTACACACTTAAAGAGAAATTCTCTAACCATATTTTTGGGCTTTACCAGGACGATGGTCTAATACTTTCCCATACCACCAAAGGCCATAACTTAGATAGATTAAGGAAAGACTTAATAAAAACATTCGCTAGTTTTAATCTTAAAATTGCTATTTACACTAATTTTTCCAATGTTAATTTTCTAGATATAAACCTAGATCTGCCTACTGCTTCTTATAAACCGTACCATAAACCTAATGAAAATTTAAAATATATAAATAAAAGCTCTTGCCATCCTCCTATAGTTCTTAAAAACCTTATCCCTAATATTAGCCGTAGGATCTCCACCCTCTCTTCCTCAGAAGCTATTTTCAATTAGGCATCCCCCTACTATAATAAACCCCTTCAAAATAGCGGATTTAGCGAACCCATTAAGTTCATACCCAACAATACTAACTCCTTTAAACATAATAATAGGAAAAGAAAAATAATCTGGTTCACCCCCTACTCTTTAGCAGTTAAAACTAATGTAGGCCAAAAATTCCTAGAGCTCTTAGATAAACATTTCCCTAGAACACATAGATACTATAAGATCTTCAATAGAAACTTTGTCAAAATCAGCTACTCCTGCCGTCCCCCTATTAAATCTTATATCATCAATAAGAAAACACCCAGAGAACATCAAAATTGCTTCTGTAGAGTCAAAAGTGAATGCCCACAAGGTAAATGCAACACCAAAGCCATTGTATATGCGGCTAAATTGACAACCATCAGCAACAACCTACCAGCCACCAGCGAACGATATGTGGGTATGACACAAGACAATTTCAAAACGCGTTATTACTCACATGTCGCATCTTTCCGACATCCAGAAAAAAGATTTACTACAGCTCTGTCTAGCAGAATATGGGATTTCAAAGACTAAGGTATCCAATATAAATTGGATTGGTCAATTTTAATCCAATCTAAAGAATATGCAAGAGGTACAAGGAGATGCACATGTGCGTCTATATTTATCAACTTGAATTTGAGATAACCTTCTCTTTTCTCATTTTTCACGAGAATGCATATATACTTATGTTTGAAGTTTTGTCTCAGATTTTGCTTATAGACCTAAGAATTTTTAAACTGAGCATGTGGTCATTTTTTTACACATTATAGATATGTGTCTCATTCATGAATACTGATATTTACATTATAATGCCTAATTCATAAAAATTGATAATTCAAATGGATGAGACATAATATATTTTTAATATATTTTAAATATATCATCTTTCTTTCTTTTTCTCCTATACACTATTCTAACTCTATCCCTTCCCTTAACCTCTCACATATACGATGATCATCTGTCAAAAAGCAGCCTACTATGTTTTTTTCACCATCAATGTATTTCTCTCTATCCTTGTCTCTCTATCTCGCTCCGTTGTTTTTCTTTACGTACATCTCTTTTCTCTTTACATACATCTCTTCATCTTCTTCTTTTTTATTTACATACATCTCTTCATCTTCTTCTTCTCATCTTCGTTTTCTCTCTATATAACTATCATAACAGTTTCACTACCAAATCAACTTTTTAAAAGAAAGTTGCATTATTACAAGGTATGTCACTAATTATGTATAAAACAGCTTATGTATTGTATTTTGTCTGAGGAAGGCATAACATATTTTTAATATGATATCCCAGAAATATATATAACGAAATAAATATGGTTTTATAAATATAGTTTCCATTTGTTTAATATCGTATATATATATATATATATATATATATTATGTATATATATATATATTATGTATATATATATATATATTATGTATATACATATATTTATATATATATATATATATATATATAATGTATATATATATATATATTATGTATATACATATATATATATATATATTTATATATGTATATATATATTATGTATACATATATATATATTTATATATATATATATAGAGAGAGAAGGAGATAATATATATATATATATTATCTATATATATATATATATTATGTGTATATATATATATATATTATGTGTATATATATATATTATGCATATATATATATATAGAGAGAGAGAGAGAGAAGGAGATAATATATATATATTATCTATATATATTATGTGTATATATATATATATATATTATGTGTATATATATATATTATGCATATATATATATATATATATATTTATATAATGCATATATATATACATATTTATATATATATATTTATATATATTATGCATATATATATATATATATATATATTTATATAATGCATATATATATATATATATATATTTATACATATATATTTATATATATATATATTTATATATATATATTTATATATATATATATATATATATTTATATATATATATATATTTATATATATATATATATATATTTATATATATATATATATTTATATATATATATATATATAATATATATATATATATATATATATATATATATATATATATATATATATATATATATATATATATATATAATGTATAATAAACAATACAATATAATTACCTCATTACCAGAGGTTTCCCGAATAAGACGAATACGAAAAACGTCCTCATTCGTTCATCGGACAAGGCAATTTAAAACATAGTGATATATTTGATAAATCTCCTCAAGAAAGGCAAGAGTTTACCGGGCAAAAAAATATATAAATAAAAGTAATGCAAAGATATATAAAAAAATAAGGAAATATAGTTAGGGTATATATATATATGTATGTATATTCACTCACAAATGTACATATGTGTGTATGTACAAATGCATGTGTATGGTGAAAATGTGTGCGTAAGTACATATATGAGGCCAAGTATATTTGTGTATGTGTGACCACAAATACTTATATAATATGAGTTGATAATGAAATTGTAAGATAATATATTTAACATACATCCAGATACAGGTATTAAATATATACACATACGAGTATGAAAGCACGCGTATAAACACTCACACACGCGATCACTTATATGCTGAAGATAAATAGGGAAGGGAGTGTAATAGTAAAAAGAAGTGTCATTCTCGATATATATATAAAAATGAAACAATATATGAGAATGAAAAAACATTTATGACATACATAGAACAGTGCAACTTCCATTTAAAAAGTTGATTTGGTAGTGAAAATGTTGAGGACAGTTAAAAAGAAGGACGAAGAGAAAAAAGAAAAAAAGAAGAAAAAAAAAAAGAAAAAAGAAGAGAAGAAGAAAGAAAGTGTATAGCGCTAAGGACAGTTAGAGAAGAAGATGAAGAGATGTATGCAAAGAAAGCAACAGAGCGAGATAGAGAGAAAGAGATATGGGAGAGAGAAATATATTGAGGGAGTGAAAAATGATAGGCAGCTTGGAGACAGATGATCAGCGTACAAATGAGATATTAAGGAGGGAAGGGGGTACTGTAATTATTTATTTATTTATTTATTTAGTTATAGTGTTAAGGATACGGAGAGAAATATGATAAATAAAGAGAGGTATAGAGAGATATATGTGGTGGGAGAAAAGAGGTAGATCGAATAATACCTATCATACGAGGTGGGAGAGATACAGTTAAAAACAGCCGATATATAAGTCCCGTCAAGTGTAGAGGAGAAAAAGAAAGAAAGATGATATATTTAAAATATATTTAAAATATTATGTCTCGTCGATTTGAATTATCAATTCATATGAATTAGGTATTACAATGTAGATATCAATATTCATGAATGAGACACATATCAATAACGTGTGAAAAAATGAAAAAATTGTGACCCCATGTTTAGTTTAAAAATTCTTAGGTTTATAAGCAAAATCTGAGATGAAACTTCAAAACTTCTGAAATACATAAGTATATATGTATTTTCATGAAAAAAGAAAAAGAGAAAAGAGAAGGTTATCTCAAATTCAAGTTGACAATTATGGACACACATGTGAATTTACGTGATCGGCTCTGAAAAGCTTCATTGCGTTACAAAAGATTCCACCATACATATATGTACATACATATATATATAGACATAAAGTGTACATTAATATTAATAATAATATTCTTGCCCTCACTTACATGATTATCGTTCAAGCATAGATTAGACAACAGATATCAATATATTAAAAATATATTAAAAATATACTAAAAAAATATATTAAAAACGCCAAGAATATCTTCGTCACTCCACAGAGTAACTAGGGACGCAATAAAACATAGTATGCCACGCGCATCAACCACAGAAAACCACCCTTCAAATTTATTTGACAATATATTGTCAAGTTCATTAGAAGCAATCATAATCAAAAGTAAACTAAACCAAAATTATTCAACAAACCTTATTTAGCAGAAATCATTCAAAAAAAAAATTTATTCTACAAATGCTCTTATATTTATTATAGAAGTTTATCTAGCTTAAAAATGTATTCAATAGATTGGGAACATCACCATTATAGGGTACTTTAATTAATCTTATTAATTTATATACTCATGCAGAAGGTTTTAAAAAAATTGAAGGAATCGAAAGATTTATCGGCAAGTTTCATAAATAGTTAAATATCTTAAGTAAATATACTACATTTTAAATTTATATTTATATTTAAAAGTTGAGTTCAATCTATGTCTGCAGCAGCTGAATAAATTGGTCCGTAAATTAAGGGAATTTTTAGATTTTAGTATAAAGAATATCTCCTCCGCGCAGAGGTCACATGTCTCAGGAGAGGAATTAAAAGGAATCCCTTTTGAGACTATATTCCAAACCATCGAATATCCAACGTTATCATGTTTAAGTTGCCAGAGTAAACCTGATAGTGATGTTGAAGATTTTTTACTTGGATCCGTGAAAGAATTCTTGTGATTATTATAGCGAAGTTTAAATTCTGTCGAGGTGGAACCAACATAATTAAAATAATTTAAGTCAGTTTTAACATTACAGTTGTATATTATATTTTTAACTAAGCAATTGTTATTTAGCGGACATTTAGATCTATCTCTACAGTTACAGTTGTTTACTTGAATATTGTTTAGGCTATTTTCGGTATTTTGGCTAGGTTTTAGATTCCTATTATTTATTCTATTAATATTTTGTGCTAAATTTTTGGTGGACGAGTATGTTAATTTTATGGTATGTCTATTGAAAATTGAGTGATACTTATGTGTTCTAGGGAAGCGTTTGTCAAGAGCATTAAAAAATAGTTTAGCGATGTGGGTTTTAATGTTTAGTGAGAAAGGGTGGCAAACCATATTATATTTCTAGTTCTATTTCTTTTCTGGTTTTTGGAATTATTGTAATGCTTTCTATCATAGTTGTTAAAGTTGTTACTGTGATTAAAATTGTTGTTATTTCGGTTAGTTTGTCGATGTACATAATTTTATCAGTATATCCTGCTCTAGCTAACGCATCATTGTAATACTGGGCTTTTTCGTCGAAAATATTTTTATTAGATGAGATTCTAGAGATACGTTTTTGAACAGAGTTCACTATAGTATTTTTGACAGATCTGGGGTGATTAGAGCTAAAACTGACATAATTCAAGTTTTCATTTAACTTGTGAAATGGATAGTGAAGGCATGTGTTGAGATTTAATGTTACATCTATGAAATTGACTATTCTATGGTTATTCTCAATTTCTATTTTTAGATTAAGGTAATTACAAAATTGTATAATTTGTTTTCTTTTTCTATTTAGTTCAGAGTTATTATTTTCAATAAGTAAAAGCATGTCATCTCTATATAATCCTCCGGTAAGACCGGGTATTTTCCTATGCAGCGAATTAATTATAAATAGGCCCACAAGGTCCGTTACCTGAGCTGAGTCGGATGATCCCATAGTAATGTCGAAATTATTATCTCTATCTGCCCTAGTCCATAGTTGGTTATTAAATTCTATCAATGTTTTCCTTGCCGATAATATAATGTGCATTTCATTGCTAGTTAGGTCTGTATGTTTGAATGCGTAATTTAGAGCCTTATTTAGTAGATTAGGGGTAATAGATGAATAGTAGTTAGCAATATCTAGTTGAATAAATTTATTATTATTGTTATATTTAATTTCATTAAACCACTCAATGACCTCCCCAGTTCCCTTCCACAAGGTCAAGTTAGGTAAACAGTTCAAGTTTTTAATTTGCTGTATCACCCTGTCTAGAATGTTTTTGCTAAGCTTACCCAGGTCAGATTTTGATGGTGCAATCAATCTGACTGGCAAGTCATTTTCAAAATTCCTTTTGTGGTCTTTCATATTGATCTTGGGTTTCCTGGGCACGAAAGGTTGTGTTTTGTTCTCAACTTCCAACTCGTGCATTATACAAGATGCCTCAACATTCATTTTCTCAAGTTCGGCCTTATCTGCTACCTTGTACTTTTACCTTAGTTCTTTCAGTATGAGGCCATTATACATGTCTTTTTCCACTCCATAGAGGTTGTTGGTTTTGTCCGATTTCACCAAGATCTTCTCTGTTCTCTCTAAGCTCACAATATTATCCTTAATGCTTTTCAGATACTCCTGGCCTTTGATGTTTCTCTTGAATTTGACTCCTTGTATGATAGAAATTATATCGTTTTCAAAATCAATTAAAAGTTTGTTGGGGGGTGGATTTTTTTTGGATTTGAAAACTTTGTCTAAGTCTGAGACATTTTCATTTATATTAGATTTATCAAAGTGGAATGCACGCCACCTGATTCTCCTTATAAACGAGTCTGATTTATCTATTAGTTGTTTAATAAAGTCCTTGTTTCTAGGTAGAGGTATGTCTTTTAGAGAAGAAGAGATCTTAAAGAATTCCATTTTTTCAGTTATAATATAAAGCGCCCAACCGTATTGGAGCAAAATATATGCAAAAGTTGTATTTAAAATTGTAGGGTTACAACGAGTAAATATTTTATAACTGATATAAAAGCACTCAACAGGTTTTGGAGTAGGTTTACGATATTAAACAAATGGAAACTATATTTATAAAACCATATTTATTTCATTATATATATTTCAGGGATACCATATTAAAAATATGGTATGCCTTCCTCAGACAAAATACAATATATAAACCATTTTATAAATAAATTTGACATACATAGAACAGTGCAACTTCCATTTAAAAAGTTGATTTGGTAGTGAAAATGTTGAGGACAGTTAAAAAGAAGGACGAAGAGAAAAAAGAAAAAAAGAAAAAAAAAAAGAAGATAAAAAAAGAAGAGAAGAAGAAAGAAAATGCATAGCGCTAAGGACAGTTAGAGAAGAAGATGAAGAGATGTATGCAAAGAAAGCAACAGAGCGAGATAGAGAGAAAGAGATATGGGAGAGAGAAATATATTGAGGGAGTGAAAAATGATAGGCAGCTTGGAGACAGATGATCAGCGTAGAAATGAGATATTAAGGAGGGGAGGGGGTACTGTAATTATTTATTTATTTATTTATTTAGTTATAGTGTTAAGGATACGGAGAGAAATATGATAAATAAAGAGAGGTAGAGAGAGATATATGTGGTGGGAGAAAAGAGGTAGATCGAGTAATATCTATCATACGAGGTGGGAGAAATACAGTTAAAAACAGCCGATATATAAGTCTCGTCAAGTGTAGAGGAGAAAAAGAAAGAAAGATGATATATTTAAAATATATTTAAAATATATTTAAAATATTATGTCTCGTCGATTTGAATTATCAATTCATATGAATTAGGTATTACAATGTAGATATCAATATTCATGAATGAATATTTTTAATATGGTATCCCTGAAATATATATAATGAAATAAATATGGTTTTATAAATATAGTTTCCATTTGTTTAATATCGCAAACCTACTCCAAAACCTGTTGAGTGCTTTTATATCAGTTATAAAATATTTACTCGTTGTAACCCTACAATTTTAAATAAAACTTTTGCATATATATATATATATATAGATAATATATATATATATATATAGATAATATATATATATATATATATATATATATATATATATATATATATATATATATATATATATATATATATATATATATATATATATATATATTTATTTATAAATATACATATATATATATATTTATTTATAAATATACATATATATATATATTTATATATATATATATATATATTTATATATATATATATATATATATATATTTATATATATATATATATATATTTATATATATATATATATATATATATATATATATATATATATATATATTTATATATATATTTATATACATATATATATATATATGCATCTTTCTTTCTTTTTCTCCTCTACACTTGACGAGACTTATATATCGGCTGTTTTTAACTGTATCTCTCCCACCTCGTATGATAGATATTACTCTATCTACCTCTTTTCTCCCACCACATATATCTTATTAAAACTTTTATACTCTGCTATGTATTGAGTACCTTACTTACTGTGGTTACCTCCGATTCAACCCGGAATAACGTATATTTATATATATATTTATATATATAGATAATATATATATATTTATATATATAGATAATATATATATATTTATATATATAGATAATATATATATATTTATATATATAGATAATATATATATATATTTATATATATAGATAATATATATATATTTATATATATATATATATTTATATATATAGATAATATATATATATATTTATATATATAGATAATATATATATATTTATATATATATATATATTTATATATATAGATAATATATATATATATATATTTATATATATAGATAATATATATATATATATATATATATTTATATATATAGATAATATATATATATATATATATATTTATATATATAGATAATATATATATATATAGATAATATATATATATATATATATATATATATATATATATATATTTATATATATAGATAATATATATATATATATTTATAGAGATAATATATATATGTATATATATAGATAATATATATATATATATATATATATGTGTATATATATAGATAATATATATATATATATATATTTATATAGATAATATATATATGTATATATAGAGATAATATATATATATATGTATATATATATATATATATATATTTATATAGATAATATATATATGTATATATATAGATAATATATATATATATATATATATATATATTTATATAGATCATATATATATATAAATATAGATATATATAGATCATATATATATATATATATACATAATATATATATATATATATATATATATATATATATATATATATATATATATATATATATATATATATATATATATATATATATATATATATATATATATATATATATATATATATATATATATATATATATATTATGAAGAGAGAAGAAACATTTAGATATAATTAGTAATAAGATGTATCATGCCTAAACTGCTTCTATCTAAATGTTTCTTCTCTCTTCATAATGTACTTTCAGCTGCGATACTGGTTCAGTCTAATCCATCCGGATTGGTTTGTCCCAGTTATTCATAGAGCAACATCGGTTAAGGTTGGCACCATTAACACAAGGATGGATGTGGATATATTCATGTATATGTGTGTGTCCGCATGTATCTGTATGTTTCTCAATATATTGTATATATATATATAGATAATATATATATATAGAGAGAAAATATATATATATATATAGATAATATATATATATATAGATAATATATATATATATAGATAATATATATATAGAGAGAGAGATTATATATATAGAGATATATAGATAATATATATATATATATAGATAATATATATATATATATAGATATATAGATAATATATATATATATATATATATATATAGATAATATATATATATATATAGATATATAGATAATATATATATATATAGAGAGAGAGATAATATATATATATAGAGATAATATATATATATATGTATATATAGATAATATATATATATAGATAATATATATATATATATATATATATATATATATATTAAGTGTAAGGAATTCTTTTACAATGGAATTAGCTCGAAAGGAAATATTCCTGAGCCGTGTATAAAAGTAATATATATGAGTAATATATATGTTGAAACAGATACCAACATATCTGTATTTATATTGCAAAAGAAAGTTAGCCAGACTGAAGAATATTAATTATTATACCACAGTTCGTCCACATCGATTTAAAATAATAATAATAATAAATCGACAAAAACTAGTTGTGCTGCCAAATGGCAATGATGTTTATACATATTTAAATTTCAAAGTCAAACCTGTTCAGTAGATAAGTTTAAACCTCAAAATCCAAACATGTTTCGAGATGGATATAAGTGTAGGAATATCATGCCACTGCTTTCCTCAGTAAACATCCAGAGACAATTGATAAGCTTCACTTCTAAATAATTTAAAAGACTGTGTGACGCACATGGGTTCACAGATTCAGGCTAGTCTCATAACCGGACTGCTAGAAATAACAGTCGTATATATGAGGCGAAATTTAGCTCGACGAAGAGCCGTTATATTAAGTGTAAGGAATTCTTTTACAATGGAATTAGCTCGAAAGGAAATATTCCTGAGCCGTGTATAAAAGTAATATATATGAGTAATATATATGTTGAAACAGATACCAACATATCTGTATTTATATTGCAAAAGAAAGTTAGCCAGACTGAAGAATATTAATTATTATACCACAGTTCGTCCACATCGATTTAAAATAATAATAATAATAAATCGACAAAAACTAGTTGTGCTGCCAAATGGCAATGATGTTTATACATATTTAAATTTCAAAGTCAAACCTGTTCAGTAGATAAGTTTAAACCTCAAAATCCAAACATGTTTCGAGATGGATATAAGTGTAGGAATATCATGCCACTGCTCTCCTCAGTAAACATCCAGAGACAATTGATACGCTTCACTTCTAAATAATTTAAAAGACTGTGTGACGCACATGGGTTCACAGATTCAGGCTAGTCTCATAACCGTACTGCTAGAAATAACAGTCGTATATATGAGGCGAAATTTAGCTCGACGAAGAGCCGTTATATTAAGTGTAAGGAATTCTTTTACAATGGAATTAGCTCGAAAGGAAATATTCCTGAGCCGTGTATAAAAGTAATATATATGAGTAATATATATGTTGAAACAGATACCAACATATCTGTATTTATATTGCAAAAGAAAGTTAGCCAGACTGAAGAATATTAATTATTATACCACAGTTCGTCCACATCGATTTAAAATAATAATAATAATAAATCGACAAAAACTAGTTGTGCTGCCAAATGGCAATGATGTTTATACATATTTAAATTTCAAAGTCAAACCTGTTCAGTAGATAAGTTTAAACCTCAAAATCCAAACATGTTTCGAGATGGATATAAGTGTAGGAATATCATGCCACTGCTCTCCTCAGTAAAAATCCTTTTAAATTATTTAGAAGTGAAGCTTATCAATTGTCTCTGGATGTTTACTGAGGAGAGCAGTGGCATGATATTCCTACACTTATATCCATCTCGAAACATGTTTGGATTTTGAGGTTTAAACTTATCTACTGAACAGGTTTGACTTTGAAATTTAAATATGTATAAACATCATTGCCATTTGGCAGCACAACTAGTTTTTTGTCGATTTATTATTATTATTATTTTAAATCGATGTGGACGAACTGTGGTATAATAATTAATATTCTTCAGTCTGGCTAACTTTCTTTTGCAATATAAATACAGATATGTTGGTATCTGTTTCAACATATATATTACTCATATATATTACTTTTATATATATATATATATATATATATATATATAGATAATATATATATATATATATAGATAATATATATATATATATATATAGATAATATATATATATCTATATATATATATATATATATATATATATATATAGATAATTTATATATATATATAGATAATATGTATATATATATATAATATATATATATTTATATAGATAATATATATATATATAGATAATATATATATATAGATAATATATATATATATATATATATATATATATATATATATATATATATATATATATAAATATATATGTATATATATAGATAATATATGTATATATATAGATAGATAATATATATATATATATATTGATAAAATATATATATATATAGATAATATATATATATATATATAGATAATATATATAGATAAAATATATATATATATATAGATAATATATGTATATATATATATATATATATATATATATAGATAATATATATAGATAGATAGATAATATATATATATAGATATATTGATAATATATATATATATATATATAGAGAGAGATAATATATATATATATATAGATAATATATATATATATATCGATAATATATATATATATATATATATAGATAATATATATATATCTAGATCATATATATATATATCTATATATAATTTATAATATATATATAGATAATATATATATATATATATATATATATATATATATATATATATATATAGATAATATATATATATATATATATATATATATATATAGGTAATATATATATATATAGATAGATAATATATATATATATATAGATAATATATATGTATATATATAGATAATTTAATATATCTACTAACATAAGCGCACAGATGTACGCTAATGCCAGCAAATACACACGTTATGTCATAGTACCTAGGTGGTTCAATGCAGGAGGATGCAGAACAATAATATAAAAGACGTAAAATAAGAAAAATTAAAAAAAAAAATTTTTTAAAGTTAACTTACTTAAATTTTCACTCCAACTAATTAGTTTCTGCAACGGGATAAAGACAGTTACGTAATGAACTGTTGAGAATTTCATTGCGTCATCAGGGAGTTCTATTCTCAGCCAAGTCTCCAGGCAATGCCCGGACACTGGGGACTCATATAAAAATAATAATAATTCGGTAAATGGAACAGCTATCGAGGACTGGATTCCAGGTACTGAATATTCTCACTGCTACTGGTCATATGGCCGATTCTAAAGAATCAATCACGTGACACAGAGGCTAGTCAGTAGGAATGGGATGGTAAGATGACAGACGCCTACTAACACCCCCAGTAGTAGGCGTCTGTCATCTTACCATCCCATTCCTACTGACTAGCCTCTGTATCACGTGATTGATTCTTTAGAATCGGCCATATGACCGGTACCAGTGAGAATTTTCAGTACCTGGAATCCAGTCCTCGATAGCTGTTCCATTTACCGAATTATTATTATTTTTATATGAGTCCCCAGTGTCCGGGCATTGCCTGCAGACTTGGCTGAGAATAGACATCCCTGATGACGCAACGAAATTCTCAACAGTTCATTACATAACTGTCTTTATCCCATTGCAGAAACTAATTAGTTGGAGTGAACATTTAAGTAAGTAAGTTAATTTTTTAAAAAAAATTTTTTTAAATTTTCTTATTTTACGTCTTTTATATTATATATATATATATATATATATAGATAATATATATATATATAGATAATATATATATATATATATATATAGATAGATAATATATATATATATATAGATAATATATATATATATATATATATATATATATATATATATATATATATATAATACATTATGAAGAGAGAAGAAACATTTAGATATAATTAGTAATAAAATGTATCATACCTAAACTGCTCCTAAATTCCTCGACTACGTAGTTTCGTGGCATAAACAAAAACAATATATCATAAAGATATAGAGTCCCTGCGAGGTCTGCCGACTTATCAAGAGGATACCTCATTTTACTAGTCTCAAGAACGCGTCTACACGACGTGAGAAAGAATCCCAAAAGGCGGAGGGGGAGATAGTCACGCGATATAACGGTCGAGAAACAGAGCTAAGCGTCTTATAACCCCGAAGAAAATACCACGGAGGCGGAGGGGGTATTTATATCGAGGCCGTAGAAGAGGTGGTGAAGAAGGCGAGAAGTATGAGTAATGGAAGCTTTCCAGCTGTCCCCACACTTCAAAGGTTGCTCGACCAGAGGGAGTTATTAACAATATATTTAGAAACACACAGATACATGCGGACACACACATATATACATGAATGCATCCGCACCCAACTGTGAGTTAAGGGTGCCAACTTCACCGATGTTGCTCAATGAATGACTGGGACAGACCAATTCAGTTGTACCAGACTGAACCAGTATCAGAGTTAAAAATACATTATGAAGAGAGAAGAAACATTTAGATATAATTAGTAATAAAATGTATCATACCTAAACTGCTCCTAAATTCCTCGACTACGTTGGGTGCGGATGCAATCATGTATATATGTGTGTGTCCGCATGTATCTGTGTGTTTCTAAATATATTGTTAATAACTCCCTCTGGTCGAGCAACCTTTGAAGTGTGGGGACAGCTGGAAAGCTTCCATTACTCATACTTCTCGCCTTCTTCACCACCTCTTCTACGGCCTCGATATAAATACCCCCTCCACCTCCGTGGTATTTTCTTCGGGGTTATAAGAGGCTTAGCTCTGTTTCTCGACCGTTATATCGCGTGACTATCTCCCCCTCCGCCTTTTGGGATTCTTTCTCACGTCGTGTAGACGCGTTCTTGAGACTAGTAAAATGAGGTATCCTCTTGATAAGTCGGCAGACCTCGCAGGGACACTATATCTTTATGATATATTGTTTTTATTTATGCCACGAAACTACGTAGTCGAGGAATTTAGGAGCAGTTTAGGTATGATACATTTTATTACTAATTATATCTAAATGTTTCTTCTCTCTTCATAATGTATTTTTAACTCTGATACTGGTTCAGTCTGGTACAACTGAATTGGTCTGTCCCAGTCATTCATTGAGCAACATCGGTGAAGTTGGCACCCTTAACTCACAGTTGGGTGCGGATGCATTCATGTATATATGTGTGTGTCCGCATGTATCTGTGTGTTTCTAAATATATTATATATATATATATATATATATATATATAGAGGTAGATAATATATATATATATATATATATATAGATAGATAATATATATATATAAATATATATATAGAGAGATAGATAAAAAATATATATATATATATATATATAGATAAAATATATATATATAGAGAGAGAGATAAAATATATATATATATATATATATATATATATATATATATAGATAAAATTTCAAATTTGGCGGTCATTATGATGCGTGAAGGGACGACTTAGCTGAAACAAAAAATAACTGCGGTGAAAAAATTTGAAGGGCATCCAATGATGATTTATATGTGCCCACCTGCATATGTTCTTACAGAACAATATGTAGGCTTCTACATGAACCTGAAACATTCTGCCAACGTGTAGAAAACTTATAATGAAACAATTGTTTGGAAAGAGAGATATATTTTAATTTTGATTATATCTCATATAAAAGAATACAACTGGCATTCCAGAAAATACATATAGTTAGCACCCCAAACACAAAATTGGGATTATACTAAGGTATATCCTAATGTTTGTTGAGTGAGATGGTAGCCAGTCAGAGTTTAGCTTAACGCTTTCTCTGTTATTGTATTAAATATATATATATATATAGATAATATATATATATATATAGATAATATATATATATATAGATAATATATATATATATATATATATATATAGAGATACATAGATAATATATATATATATATAGATAATATATATATATATATATATAGATAATATATATATATAGATAATATATATATATATATATATAGATAATATATATATATAGATAATATATATATATATATATAGATAATATATATATATAGATAATATATATATATATATATATATATATATATATAGATTAGATATATACATATATATATATATATATAGATCACATATATATATATATATATATATACAGATTATATATATATATATATATATATATATATATATATATAGATAATATATATATATATATAGATAATATATATATATATATATATATATATATATAGATATATAGATAATATATGTATATATATATATATATATATATAGATAATATATATATATATATATATATATATATATATATAGATAATATATATATATATATAGATAATATATATATATATAGATAATATATATATATATAGAGAGAGAGATAATATATATATATATATATATATATATATATATATATAGATAATATATATATATATATATAATATTTATATATATATATATATAGATAATATATATATATATAGAATGAGAGATAATATATATATATATATATTTATAGATAATATATATATATATATATATATATATATATATATATATTTATATATATATATATATATATATTTATATATATATATATATATATATATATATATATATATATATATATATATATATATATATATATATATATATATTTATATATATATATAGAGAGAGATAATATATATATATATAGATAATATATATATATATATTTATATATATATATAGATAATATATATATACATATATATATATATATATATATATATATATATACATTGATAATATATATATATATATATATATATATATATATATATATATATATATATTTATAGATAATATATATATATATATTTATAGATAATATATATATATATATATATATATATATATATATATATATATATATATATATATATATATATATATATATTTATATATATATATATATACATTGATAATATATATATATATATATATATATATATATATTATATATAATATATATATTTTATTTTATTTTATTTTATTTTATTTGACTTTGAAAACGATATAATTACTATCATACAAGGAGTCAAATTCAAGAGAAACTTCAAAGGCCAGGAATATCTGAAAGGCATTAAGGATAATATTGAGAGCTTAGAGAAAACTGAGAAGATCTTGGTGAAATCTGACAAGACCAACAACCTCTATGGAGTGCAACAAGACATGTATAATGGCCTCATACTGAAAGAACTGAGGAAAAAGTACAAGGTAGCAGATAAGGCTGAGCTTGAGAAAATGAATGTTGAGGCATCTTGTATAATGGATGAGTTGGAAATTGAGAACAGAACACAACCTTTCGTGCCCAGGAAACCGAAGATCAATATGAAAGATCATAAAAGAAATTTTGAAAATGACCTGCCAGTCAGATTGATTGCACCATCAAAATCTGACCTGGGTAAACTAATCAAAAACATTCTAGACAGGGTGATACAGCAAATTAAAAACTTGAATTGTTTACCTACCTTGAGCTTGTGGAAGGGAACTGGAGAGGTTATTGAGTGGTTTAAAGAAATAAAATATAACAATAATAATAAATGTATTCAACTAGATATAGCTAACTATTATTCATCTATTACCCCTAATCTACTAAATAAGGCACAAAATTACGCATTCAAATATACAGACCTAACTAGCAATGAAATGCACATTATATTATCGGCTAGGAAAACATTGATAGAATTTAATGACCAACTATGGACCAGAGCAGATAGAGATAACAATTTCGACATTACTATGGGATCATCCGACTCAGCTCAGGTAACTGACCTTGTGGGCCTATTTATAATCAATTCTCTGCATAGGAAAATACCCGGTGCTACCGGAGGTTTATATAGAGATGACATGCTTTTACTTATTGAAAATAATAACTCTGAACTAAATAGAAAAAGAAAACAAATTACACAATTTTTTAATTATTTTAATCTAAAAATAGAAATTGAGAATAACCATAGAATAGTCAATTTCCTAGATGTAACATTAAATCTCAACACATGTCTTCACTATCCATTTCACAAGTTGAATGAAAACTTAAACTATGTCAGCTTTAACTCTAACCACCCCAGATCTGTTAAAAATACTATAGTAAACTCTGTTCAAAAACGTATCTCTAGAATCTCATCTAATAAAAAGATTTTCGACGAAAAAGCCCAGTATTACAATGAAGCGTTAGCTAGAGCAGGATATAGTGATACAATTATGTACATAGATAATAATAGACAAACTAACCAAAATAACAACAATTTTAATTACGGCAACAACTTTAAAAACTATAATAGAAAGCATTACAATAATTCCAAAAGCCAAAAAAGAAATAGAACTAGGAATATAATATGGTTTGCCCCCCCTTTTTCACTAAACATTAAAACCCACATCGCTAAACTATTTTTTTAATGCTCTTGATAATCGCTTCCCTAGAACACATAGGTATCACTCAATTTTCAATAGACATACTATAAAATTAACTTACTCATCCACCAAAAATTTAGCACAAAATATTAATAGAATAAATAATAGGAATTTAAAACCTAGCGATAATAGCATAAATAATATCCAAGTAAACAAATGTAACTGTAGAGATAGATCTAAATGTCCGTTAAATAACAATTGCTTAGTTAAAAATATAATATACAACTGTAATGTTAAAACGGACTTAAATTATTTTAACTATGTTGGTTCCACCTCGACAGAATTTAAACTTCGCTATAATAACCACAAGAATTCTTTCACAGATCCAAGCAAAAAATCTTCAACATCACTATCAGGCTTACTCTGGCAACTTAAGCATGATAACGTTGGATATTCGACGGCTTGGAATATAGTCTCAAGAGGGATTCCTTTTAATTCATCCTCTGAGACATGTGACCTCTGTGCGGAGGAGATATTCTTTATACTAAAATCTAAAAATTCCCTTAATTTACGAACAAATTTATTCACTTGCTGCAGACATAGATTGAACTCAACTTTTAAATATAAATATAAATTTAAAATGTAATATATTTAACTTGATTTATAATTATTTATGAAACTCGCCGATAAATCTTCCGATTTCATTTTTTATTTTAAACATTCTTCATGAATAATTAAACTACCCTAAAAGCTGATGCTCCAAATATATCGAATAAATTTTACACTAGATAAACCTCTATATTAAATATAAGACCATCTGTAGATCAAATGGGTATCCTAAACTTTTGGAATGATTTCTGCTAGACAGGTTTTGGTAAATAATTTTGGTTTTGTTTGCTTTTGATTCTGATGCTTATAACGAACTTGGCAATATATTGTCAATTAACCTTGAAGGTTGATCTCTGTGGTTGATTTGCGGGGCATACTATGTTCTATTTTTTATTTTTTATTTTTTTATTTTTAATATTTTAATATTTTTATTTTTCATATTTTTATATTTTTTTATTTTTTTATTTTTATTTCTGATATTTTTATTGATATATTGATATCTGTTCTCTACTTATGCTTGAACGATAATCATGTAGAGTAAAGACATGAATAGTATTGTTAAATTTAATGTAGACTCTATATATATTTGTGTGTATGTACACATATATGTATACTAGAATTTTTATAGCACGATGAGAATGTTTTCGTGTGAAATAGGAATTTGCAGAGTTGATCACGTAAATTCACATGGATGTCTATAGTATCGAATCTGGGATAACCTTCTATTTTATCTCAACTCTGATATAAACCTAGGAATTTTAAACTAGACATATGATCATTATTTTTCACACATTATTGATACGTGTCTCATTCATGAATACTGATATTTACATTATAATGCCTGATTCATACGAATTGATATTTTTACATTGATGAAACATTTTAAGTCTGCCTCGTTTATGTCTGGATATTTTTCTTTACTCTCTATGTAACGGCTGTTTTCTCTCCTAACCACATATATCTCTCTCTATATTAATACTAGAATTAAATGAATAAATAAATAAATAAATATATCATTGATACGTCATTCAACTGGTGCCCAACTACCTATTTTCTTTCTCTCTATCTCTCTCTATTTTTTTTCTCTCTCTCTCTTCTCTCTCTCTATCTCTCTCTCTATCTATCTCCCTCTGTGTTTTTTCCCCTCTCTATATATCTCTCTCTGTTTCTTTACATGAATTCCTCTCTCTATATATCTCTCTATATCTATCTCTCTCTATTTAGTTGCATGCATTTCTTCTTTTTCTTCGTTTTTTCTTTCTTTCTTTCTTTCTTTCTTTCTTTTTATAACTGTCCCTAACATTTTCACTACCAAATCAACTTTTTAAATGGAAGTTGAAGTTGAAAGGTATGTCAAATCTATCTATTTATAAGACTGTTTATATTGTATTTTGTCTGAAGAAGGCATAACATATTTTTAATATGATATCCCTGAAATATATATAATGAAATAAATATGGTTTTATAAATATAGTTTCCATTTATTTAATATCGTAAATATACTCCAAATACTTGTTGAGTGCTTTTATATCAGTTATAAATATTTACTCGTTGTAACCCAACAATTTAAATAAAACTTTGCATATATAGATATATATATATATTTATAGATAATATATATATATATATATATATATATATATATATATATATATATATATATATATATATATATATATATATATATATATATATATATATATATATATATATATATATATTTATATATATATAGAGAGAGAGATAATATATATATATATACAGATAATATATATATATATTTATATATATATATAGATAATATATATATATATATATATATATATATATGTATATATATATATATATATATATATATATATATATACATTGATAATATATATATATATATGTATATATATATATATATATATATACATTGATAATATATATATATATATATATAGATATATATATATACATTGATAATATATATATATTGATAATATATAGATATATATAGATATATATAGATATATATAAAGATAATATATATATAGATATATATATTATATATATATAGATATATAGATTATATATACATATATATATAGAGATATATATTGATAATATATATATATATATATATATATAGATATAAAGATATATAGATTATATATATATAAATATATATAGATATATTGATAATATATATATATAAATATATATATACAATTAAGTTAAAGATGTACATCCATATATGTATACTGAAATACTAGTATGTATATGAATACACACACGTATACATATGTAGATGTACCAAGTTTTTTCACTGGTCACTTTACTGTGAGTGGCCAGCTATTCTGTATGTAAACACACAGACAAACCGGTTTTTAGAGTCATACTGGTTTTTGAGGAAACACCTTTCCTCTATTCTCTAGAAAGCCAGACAAGGAATATTGAACTAGTTTCGTTGTTGTTACAACTCATCAGCAATATTTACCTATCTTCCGGCCTCTCTAGAGAATCGTAAAAGCACATATCGTTATATGCTTTTTGTATGAAAATTAGTAGTGGGCATACTAATTTGCATAGAGTGTGAGTAAGTACCGGTTCAACGGAGACGATAAAAACAAATAACGAAACGAAATTAAATTTTGTTTCATTTGTAACTCACTTTTGTATGACTGACGCTTAAACAATTAAGTTAAAGATGTACATCCATATATGTATACTGAAATACTAGTATGTATATGAATACACACACGTATACATATGTAGATGTACCAAGTTTTTTCACTGGTCACTTTACTGTGAGTGGCCAGCTATTCTGTATGTAAACACACAGACAAACCGGTTTTTAGAGTCATACTGGTTTTTGAGGAAACACCTTTCCTCTATTCTCTATAAAGCCAGACAAGGAATATTGAACTAGTTTCGTTGTTGTTACAACTCATCAGCAATATTTACCTATCTTCCGGCCTCTCTAGAGAATCGTAAAAGCACATATCGTTATATGCTTTTTGTATGAAAATTAGTAGTGGGCATACTAATTTGCATAGAGTGTGAGTAAGTACCGGTTCAACGGAGACGATAAAAACAAATAACGAAACGAAATTAAATTTTGTTTCATTTGTAACTCACTTTTGTATGACTGACGCTTAAACAATTAAGTTAAAGATGTACATCCATATATGTATACTGAAATACTAGTATGTATATGAATACACACACGTATACATATGTAGATGTACCAAGTTTTTTCACTGGTCACTTTACTGTGAGTGGCCAGCTATTCTGTATGTAAACACACAGACAAACCGGTTTTTAGAGTCATACTGGTTTTTGAGGAAACACCTTTCCTCTATTCTCTAGAAAGCCAGACAAGGAATATTGAACTAGTTTCGTTGTTGTTACAACTCATCAGCAATATTTACCTATCTTCCGGCCTCTCTAGAGAATCGTAAAAGCACATATCGTTATATGCTTTTTGTATGAAAATTAGTAGTGGGCATACTAATTTGCATAGAGTGTGAGTAAGTACCGGTTCAACGGAGACGATAAAAACAAATAACGAAACGAAATTAAATTTTGTTTCATTTGTAACTCACTTTTGTATGACTGACGCTTAAACAATTAAGTTAAAGATGTACATCCATATATGTATACTGAAATACTAGTATGTATATGAATACACACACGTATACATATGTAGATGTACCAAGTTTTTTCACTGGTCACTTTACTGTGAGTGGCCAGCTATTCTGTATGTAAACACACAGACAAACCGGTTTTTAGAGTCATACTGGTTTTTGAGGAAACACCTTTCCTCTATTCTCTAGAAAGCCAGACAAGGAATATTGAACTAGTTTCGTTGTTGTTACAACTCATCAGCAATATTTACCTATCTTCCGGCCTCTCTAGAGAATCGTAAAAGCACATATCGTTATATGCTTTTTGTATGAAAATTAGTAGTGGGCATACTAATTTGCATAGAGTGTGAGTAAGTACCGGTTCAACGGAGACGATAAAAACAAATAACGAAACGAAATTAAATTTTGTTTCATTTGTAACTCACTTTTGTATGACTGACGCTTAAACAATTAAGTTAAAGATGTACATCCATATATGTATACTGAAATACTAGTATGTATATGAATACACACACGTATACATATGTAGATGTACCAAGTTTTTTCACTGGTCACTTTACTGTGAGTGGCCAGCTATTCTGTATGTAAACACACAGACAAACCGGTTTTTAGAGTCATACTGGTTTTTGAGGAAACACCTTTCCTCTATTCTCTAGAAAGCCAGACAAGGAATATTGAACTAGTTTCGTTGTTGTTACAACTCATCAGCAATATTTACCTATCTTCCGGCCTCTCTAGAGAATCGTAAAAGCACATATCGTTATATGCTTTTTGTATGAAAATTAGTAGTGGGCATACTAATTTGCATAGAGTGTGAGTAAGTACCGGTTCAACGGAGACGATAAAAACAAATAACGAAACGAAATTAAATTTTGTTTCATTTGTAACTCACTTTTGTATGACTGACGCTTAAACAATTAAGTTAAAGATGTACATCCATATATGTATACTGAAATACTAGTATGTATATGAATACACACACGTATACATATGTAGATGTACCAAGTTTTTTCACTGGTCACTTTACTGTGAGTGGCCAGCTATTCTGTATGTAAACACACAGACAAACCGGTTTTTAGAGTCATACTGGTTTTTGAGGAAACACCTTTCCTCTATTCTCTAGAAAGCCAGACAAGGAATATTGAACTAGTTTCGTTGTTGTTACAACTCATCAGCAATATTTACCTATCTTCCGGCCTCTCTAGAGAATCGTAAAAGCACATATCGTTATATGCTTTTTGTATGAAAATTAGTAGTGGGCATACTAATTTGCATAGAGTGTGAGTAAGTACCGGTTCAACGGAGACGATAAAAACAAATAACGAAACGAAATTAAATTTTGTTTCATTTGTAACTCACTTTTGTATGACTGACGCTTAAACAATTAAGTTAAAGATGTACATCCATATATGTATACTGAAATACTAGTATGTATATGAATACACACACGTATACATATGTAGATGTACCAAGTTTTTTCACTGGTCACTTTACTGTGAGTGGCCAGCTATTCTGTATGTAAACACACAGACAAACCGGTTTTTAGAGTCATACTGGTTTTTGAGGAAACACCTTTCCTCTATTCTCTAGAAAGCCAGACAAGGAATATTGAACTAGTTTCGTTGTTGTTACAACTCATCAGCAATATTTACCTATCTTCCGGCCTCTCTAGAGAATCGTAAAAGCACATATCGTTATATGCTTTTTGTATGAAAATTAGTAGTGGGCATACTAATTTGCATAGAGTGTGAGTAAGTACCGGTTCAACGGAGACGATAAAAACAAATAACGAAACGAAATTAAATTTTGTTTCATTTGTAACTCACTTTTGTATGACTGACGCTTAAACAATTAAGTTAAAGATGTACATCCATATATGTATACTGAAATACTAGTATGTATATGAATACACACACGTATACATATGTAGATGTACCAAGTTTTTTCACTGGTCACTTTACTGTGAGTGGCCAGCTATTCTGTATGTAAACACACAGACAAACCGGTTTTTAGAGTCATACTGGTTTTTGAGGAAACACCTTTCCTCTATTCTCTAGAAAGCCAGACAAGGAATATTGAACTAGTTTCGTTGTTGTTACAACTCATCAGCAATATTTACCTATCTTCCGGCCTCTCTAGAGAATCGTAAAAGCACATATCGTTATATGCTTTTTGTATGAAAATTAGTAGTGGGCATACTAATTTGCATAGAGTGTGAGTAAGTACCGGTTCAACGGAGACGATAAAAACAAATAACGAAACGAAATTAAATTTTGTTTCATTTGTAACTCACTTTTGTATGACTGACGCTTAAACAATTAAGTTAAAGATGTACATCCATATATGTATACTGAAATACTAGTATGTATATGAATACACACACGTATACATATGTAGATGTACCAAGTTTTTTCACTGGTCACTTTACTGTGAGTGGCCAGCTATTCTGTATGTAAACACACAGACAAACCGGTTTTTAGAGTCATACTGGTTTTTGAGGAAACACCTTTCCTCTATTCTCTAGAAAGCCAGACAAGGAATATTGAACTAGTTTCGTTGTTGTTACAACTCATCAGCAATATTTACCTATCTTCCGGCCTCTCTAGAGAATCGTAAAAGCACATATCGTTATATGCTTTTTGTATGAAAATTAGTAGTGGGCATACTAATTTGCATAGAGTGTGAGTAAGTACCGGTTCAACGGAGACGATAAAAACAAATAACGAAACGAAATTAAATTTTGTTTCATTTGTAACTCACTTTTGTATGACTGACGCTTAAACAATTAAGTTAAAGATGTACATCCATATATGTATACTGAAATACTAGTATGTATATGAATACACACACGTATACATATGTAGATGTACCAAGTTTTTTCACTGGTCACTTTACTGTGAGTGGCCAGCTATTCTGTATGTAAACACACAGACAAACCGGTTTTTAGAGTCATACTGGTTTTT
>CAXHJY010000608.1:70000-102500 GCA_964016885.1 Eledone cirrhosa | reverse complement strand
GGGTACAGGTCCCAATGTGAGGAGTAGAAATACATGGATACATAGAAGTGGAATACGTGGAAGAGTATATTGGTACAGCAGAGGTATAAATATATAAACATATCAATATATAGGTATAAACATGTAAATAAACCAACAAGAGTGGTGTTGGAGTAAGATGGAGGAATCAGGACATAGGAGAATTACAATATAGTTCAGGTTGCAGTATTTATGTTCCCGGGGGGGGGAGGCAATCCTGTGTCGTGTGTTAAGGGTGCACGCGAGTAAAAGTCCGAATAAGGGGAGTAAAAAGTACATGGATGTATAGAGGTAGAGTACGTGGAAAGACATTAATACAGCAAACAAAGATGTGAAGATATAGATAAACAAACAATAGTCGTTGTCTAGTAAATGTAGAGTTCAAGACACAGGAGAAATACAATATAGTTCAGGTTGCGGTATTTATGTTCCCAAGGGGAGATATTCCAGTGACGTGTGCTAAGGGTACACGCGAGTAAAAGTCCGAATAAGGGAAGTAGAAAGTACATGGATGTATAGAGGTAGAATACCTGGAGGAGCATTAATACAGCAAATAAAGATGTTAAGATATAAATAAACAAACAAGAGTCGTTGTCTATTAAATGGAGAGTTCAAGACGCAGGAGAAATACAATATAGTTCAAGTTGCAGTCAGATAATGCATATAGATGTGGAAGTCTGTGTGTTCGAGTTTGGGAGTTCAGTGTGAGTTATACATGCCCAGAAGTTTAGGGTAGCCATTTAGTTAATACAGTGCAGTACAATACATGTTATGGTCCAGTCCGTGGAGTTTCGTCGAAGTTCGGATATTCTGTCAGGGGACTAGCAATGGGCCAGGCGAAAACACCGGGTAGGCAAAGTTCGAATTGTGGTTAGATATATTCAGTCCCATGCCGCTGTTGATTATTACATTTTGAAGTGCTCAACTTTCAGGAGCATTATTTATTCAGGTTTGAGGTTCACCACTGTATAGAGCTGCTCTATTCCGTATGGTCAATCGTAATGCAATAATATAGAGAATACTCAACGTAAAGCAGTTCAACCGTCTTTGTTTTTGTAGTTGGTGGTGCTATTACGGAGTTAAATATTATAATGAAATGACAGGAGGCTGGATTTGTGTAAATCCTTGAAAGATTTATTATACTATGATCATTTCAATGTCCGGGTTCCGTATGAATCCGGTGATATCATCAGGTATTCGAAATATAATACGTGAATGTAATAGGTAAAATCCATGGGGCTGAAAATCGAGACCCGAGGGCGACCGCTATTCTGTTCCTTCAACCTCAGCCGGTCGCCCTGGAGTGACGTGGCTAAAGTTTATAGTATGCTACTACCGGTCAGATAAACGAAAACAGAAAGGGATGGGAGCATAAGTTAACGTCGATCTCATGACACAAGGTAAAAGAAAGAAAGAAAGGAAGGAGAGAGAAGAAGGGGGAAGAAAGAAGAAGAGAAGCCAGGGTTAATGTCAGCTAAAAGAAGAAAGGCAACTACTACCGGTCAGATATAGGCAAGCAAGAGGGGGAAGGAAGATAAGTCTGCGGGAGGAAGACAGGAGGAGGGGAGGAGAGAAGGAAGGGAAGAGAGAAGTAGAAAAGTAAGGGTTGATGGCTACAAGAAGGAAGAAAGAAAGAAAGAGGAAGAAAGGTCGATATTAATGTCAGACCACAGTCAAGCCAGGAGTGGCGCGAGAAAATGTTCATAGGGACCCGCATCTTAGCAGAGGTGAATATATTGGGAGTCAGTGTGTTACAATGTTTAGACTTCTAGGATGAAGTTAAAAAAATAATAATCAATATACAATATTAAAGAGGTTAGAAAATTTAAAGTTCAACAGTTTAACATTTAATTATATAATAGTTCCGATTTGTTCTGTAATTTAAAGGTACTATGTGGCGGTTAAAACACCGGCCGCGCCCCGGGCCACATGGCGAATTAAGCTACGCCGAGTATTTTCATTTATTGAAAGAAGGGGAAATTTATTTTTCCAAGCACTCCAGGTGAGCTCGTTCGCCAGGGAGCTGGTCGCACCGTCATTAAAACCCATCCAACAGTCCGACAGAAAGTTGGAACTTTAAAATTTTGTTTAGAGAAGTAAAAGAGTAATAGTTGATAGCTACAAGAAGGAAGATAGAAAGAGAGAGGAAGGAAGGTCGATATTAATGTCACACCACCGTCGGGCCAGGAGTGGCGCGAAAAATGTTCACAGGGACTCGCATCTTAGCAGAGGTGAATATATTGGGAGTCAGTGTGTTACAATGTTTAGACTTTTAGGATGAAGTTAAAAAATTAATAATCAATATTCCATATTAAAGAGGTTAGAAAATTTAAAGCTCAACAGTTTCAGGTTGACATATCTAATAGTTCCGATTTGTTCTGTAATTTAAAGGTACTATTTGGCGGTTAAAACACCGGCCGCGCCCCGGGCCCCATGGCGAATTAAGCCACGCCGAGTATTTTCATTTACCGAAAGAAGGGGAAATTTATTTTTCCAAGCACTCCAGGTGAGCCCGTTCGCCAGGGAGCTGGTCGCGCCGCCGCTAAAACCCACCCAACGGTCCGACAAAAAGTTGGAACTTTAGAATTTTGCTTAACTCTATCGGATGAAGTTGAAAGAATTCAGAATAACATTATAGAACTAAGGAGTAAGAAGATTGAGAATTGAACAAACAGAAAATTGAAGATTAAACATTCAAATAACTTCTATGAGGTTTTGGGTTGCGGGGTTTTATTAAATAGAGTCTTTTATGAAGAAACGTTAATTGTATTATGTAGATCTGTAATTTATCCTAGTGGGATGTAGAGTACGGGATATAGTCGTGTAATGTTTAATTTTTGTTCTCATGAGGAGACATTCTAGTGTCGTGTGCTAATGGGTACAGGTCCCAATGTGAGGAGTAGAAATACATGGATACATAGAAGTGGTATACGTGGAAGAGCACATTGGTACAGCAGAGGTATAAATATATAAACATATCAATATATAGGTATAAACATGTAAATAAACCAACACGAGTGGTGTTGGAGTAAGATGGAGGAATCAGGACATAGGAGAATTTACAATATAGTTCAGGTTGCAGTATTTATGTTCCCGGGGAGGGGGGGGGGGCAATCCTGTGTCGTGTGCTAAGTGTGCACGCGAGTAAAAGTCCGAATAAGGGGAGTAAAAAGTACATGGATGTATAGAGGTAGAGTACGTGGAAAGACATTAATACAGCAAACAAAGATGTGAAGATATAGATAAACAAACAATAGTCGTTGTCTAGTAAATGTAGAGTTCAAGACACAGGAGAAATACAATATAGTTCAGGTTGCGGTATTTATGTTCCCAGGGGGAGATATTCCAGTGACGTGTGCTAAGGGTACACACTTCTCTAAACAACATTTTAAAGTTCCAACTTTCTGTCGGACTGTTGGGTGGGTTATAATGGCGGCGCGACCAGCTCCGTGGCGAACGAGCTCACCTGGAGTGCTTGGAAAAATAAATTTCCCCTTCTTTCAGTAAATGAAAATACTCGGCGTAGCTTAATTCGCCATGGGGCCCGGGGCGCGGCCGGTGTTTTAGGCGCCACATAGTACCTTTAAATTACAGAACAAATCGGAACTATTATATAATTAAATGTTAAACTGTTGAACTTAAAATTTTCTAAAATCTTTAATATTGAATATTGATTATTATTTTTTTAACTTCATCCTAGAAGTCTAAACACTGTAACACACTGACTCCCAATATATTCACCTCTGCTAAGATGCGGGTCCCTGTGAACATTTTCTGCGCCACTCCTGGCTTGACTGTGGTCTGACATTAATATCGACCTTTCTTCCTTTTTCTTTCTATCTTCCTTCTTGTAGCCATCAACCCTTACTTTTCTACTTCTCTCTTCCCTTCCTTCTCTTCTCCCCTCCTCCTGTCTTCCTCCCACAGACTTATCTTCCTTCCCCCTCTTGCTTGCCTATATCTGACCGGTAGTAGTTGCCTTTCTTCTTTTAGCTGACATTAACCCTGGCTTCTCTTCTTTCTTCCCCCTTCTTCTCTCTCCTTCCTTTCTTTCTTTCTTTTACCTTGTGTCATGAGATCGACGTTAACTTATGCTCCCATCCCTTTCTGTTTTCGTTTATCTGACCGGTAGTAGCATACTATAAACTTTAGCCACGTCACTCCAGGGCGACCGGCTGAGGTTGAAGGAACAGAATAGCGGTCGCCCTCGGGTCTCGATTTTCAGCCCCATGGATTTTACCTATTACATTCACGTATTATATTTCGAATACCTGATGATATCATCGGATTCATACGGAACCCGGTCATTGAAATGATCATAGTATAATAAATCTTTCAAGGATTTACACAAATCCAGCCTCCTGTCATTTCATTATAATATTTAACTCCGTAATAGCACCACCAACTACAAAAACAAAGACGGTTGAACTGCTTTACGTTGAATACTCTCTATATTATTGCATTACGATTGACCATACGGAATAGACCAGCTCTATACAGTGGTGAACCTCAAACCTGAATATATATGTATATATATATATGTATATATATATATATATGTATATATATGTATATATATATATGTATATATATATATATGTATATATATATATATATATGTATATATATATATATGTATATATATATGTATATATATATATATGTATATATATATATATATATATATATATATATATATATATATATATATATATATATATATATATATATATATATATATATATATATATATATATATATAATAAGATCAATAGATGGTTAAATGAGTTCCATGTATTTTATTATGCGCATTTGAAAAACAAATATCATCATGCAATAACATTTGCGTTTTCATCAGATAAAATAGGAGGACATGGAAAGAACCAGGGAACAATTACGTAGGTTCTTTAAAAACTTTAATCTAAGTATTACCATAGATGCAAATGATAAAACAGTAAACATCCTAGACGCCACCCTTGACCTAGAAAGTAAAACATTTGCACCCTACCATAAACCTAACGATAGACTAACATATGTAAACGCCAGCTCTAACCACCCCAAATCAGTCCTAAACGCTATTCCCAATAGAATTAGCAGACTGTCCTGTAATGAGAGTATCTTCAACTCCAATGCAGAGTATTATGACAAGGCCCTAGCAGAATCTGGTTACGGGAGTAGATTATGATATATACATAAGGACTCTCCAACCATGAGCGTGAAACCTACCAACATAATCACACATAGTATGGCCACAAAGCTTAACCAACTTAGAGGCAAGAATAATAGTAAGAACCCTAATGGCGGTAACCCAGCTAAATGTAAACCACGTAAAGACTATACTAGAGTCCCTCACCACAACTCTAAAACAGTAAATGATCACGCCATGAATATAAACCATCCGGGCTTAATCAAAACAGACAACGCCACTAACGTTAATAACGGAACCCTACAAAATAGTACGCACAGTAGCGAGACACACCCCACAGATAAGAAAAATAGAAGAAGGAAAAACATGTATTTTAACCCACCTTTTAACTCTGAGGTCCTCACTAACCTCCCCAGAGTATTCTTCTCATCATTGGGAAAAAACTTCCCACCATGCAATTTATATCGCAACATAATTAACAAAAACGTAATTAAATTATCCTATTCGACCACACCTAACCTCGCATCACACCTAGCACGCACGAACATTAGGAAAACTAGGGAAGGCTTCGAAGCAATTAAAATGGCAGTCAACCACCAGCAACCGACTACACTGGAAAATGGGCAACATAATAGCATCAATGAGCCATCTAATGATATAGAGGCACCTAGTGATAATGCTAGTAACCAAACTTCGGGAGGTAAGTTAACTAATCGAACCCGCAGTTGCAATTGTAGGTGGAGTAGTAACTGTCCCCTAAGAGGGGATTGCCTCATGAAAAACATAGTATATGCATGTGACGTAACCACACACAACTCTACCAAAACATATATAGGAGCAACGTCCAATACATTTAAAACTAGATTTAACGCGCATATGAAAAAAAAATTAAGACACGATAGTCATAAGAATGCCACCTCACTGGCGGGATACATCTCCTTTTTAAAAAATAATAGTACCCCATACAAACTTTTTTGGAGGAAGCTTACTAGATCCACGCAACACCGACCGCAGAGCGGAAGTTGTGACCTGTGTTTACTGGAATGCCATGCTATAATACACTCTAAACTGAACCTGCTTAACAGGAAATCGGAAATATTCTCCTCTTGCCAACACAAAATCCTGAGATAGATAGGGTATGGTAGCCAAAAGACTATGGAAACTAAAATCGAAAAGCTGTAAAAGACTAATAATAATAATCATGATGGTAATCAAAATGAACCTAAACAAAAAAGATAAGGAAATATAGCAGCTAATTGATACGATTTAAACTACCAGAACTTTTAGGTCTATAATAGAAGAAAGAATTAGAAATGGCATGGGGGCAGGAAGAAAATATCTCAGACTTTCTATTAAGCAAAACTTCCCTAGAGAAAATTATAGAGTGGGTCTCTAGGATACAGAGATTACAGAATTTAGTGTGTGTTGATAGGTTATTAGAGCGTACTACTATACGCCAATTAAGGCTATATGGCATGCCTGCCCCTTTAAGATCCCAGATATGGTGTGCTAAAGAAGTAGAGTTCTTAAACTTAACATGCTTAAAATTAGAGATATGAGAATTAAACCTAGTTTTAAAAGTATTAGATGTGGAGCCTATATATGTGCTATTAGAAGAATTAGTCTTAACTTCACAAGCATAAACAATGTTCCTAGAGAGGCAGTGACCATTTAAAGGGCAGTTAATACTTACTCTACAGTTACACTTCCTGGTGCTATTGACCGGCTGAATGAGTGATGCATCACTCCTAGGGTTATTATAAGATAAGGTCTGCTCAGGTGGTAAGGCATTAATGGATCTATCAAGACTAGTAGTACGCAAAGAGGAGTAGCTGTCCCTAATTTTCCTATTGTTAGTGCTAGCTAAATGAGAACTAATATTAGGGGTGGTAGAGAATGATAGTTTAATTACATTTTTATTAAAAATACCATGGTATTTATGAGAAGGAGGGAAATTTTTCTCTAAGATAGAAAAGAAAGATCTAGGGATGTTAGTTAATACTTCATGATCATAATGCGGGTTAAAATAAGTATTGAGTCTCCTCCTATTTCTATTCTTACCAACTCTACCGTTATCCAGTATCCCACTAATAGGATCAGGGTTACTACGAGGACTAGTTGAAACAACATTATTAGAAGCAGCCAAAACCCTATTGAGTCTCCTTCTGTTTCTACCTTTAGTATATCTACTGTTATCTGGAATCATGTCAATAGGATTAGGGTTACTACCAGGATCAGTTGAAACAACATTATTAGAATTAGTAAAAATATTCCCACTGGGTGAGCGATCAGAGTGCCTAACTTGTTCCCTAGAACTAATCCCGAAAAGTGTACCATTAGACTCACTATTACGATTACGGTAGCTTAACCTATGGATGGGTTCGGATACACCTATGGGATTTCTACGATTCTTATGTTTTCTACTCCCATTCATGGCCATATTATGGGATATTATGTTATTATTATTATGGGTAAACGGAGACTTTCTAAGGTTGTTCTCATTATAACGTATTTTACCAGAGTAACCAGAGTTAGCTAGGGCATTATTATAGTACTCCGCATGTGAATTAAATATTCCTATATCCTTAGAGAGTGTGGAAATTCTATTAGATACACCGTTAATTATAGAGCTAATCATAGATTTGGGGTGGTTAGAATTGGGATTAACATAAGAGAGTATCTCATTTGGCTTATGGAAGGGTTTATAACTATTAGTGACCAAGTCCAAAGTCACATCTAAAAGGTTGACCGCTCTATCATTTCTATCAATCGTGATCGAAAGGTTAACATTTTTTAAAAAATTATAAAGTTTCTTCCTATTATGCTCAATGTTATTGGTGCTAGAGTTTATCACAAACAATGCATCGTCACGATAAAGTCCGCCTTTAAGGTGCGGAAAGGTAACATACAGTTCATTTAGGAGGAACAGCCCAACAAGATCAGTTACCTGGGCCGAATCACTCGAACCCATTGTAACGTCGAAGTTGTTGGGTGTGTTTTTACGCGTCTAAAGTGTATCCTCGAATTTGATGATAGTCCTACGGGCTGCTAGTATAACATCAATCTGCGGTCGTGTAAGGCTAGGCACTCGCATGGCCATAATTAAGGCTTTATTAAGGAGGATAGGTGAAATCGACGTGTAATAGGCATCAATATCAAACTGGATAAACCTACTAAACTCAAGTTTATTAATACCAGAGAACCAAATTATAACATCCTTAGTGTTCCTCCATAGATTAAAATGAACCTTTTCCCTAACGGCTGGTATAATCAGGTCAAGGATTTTCTTACTAATTATAGCTATATCAGTCTTAGAAGGACTAATGAGTCTAACAGAAGGATTACTAATGAAGTCTACCTTATTATCCTTAAGAGTAAATCTCGGTTCCCTAGGGTAATATGGCTGGGTATACTTATCAAGGCCCAGATCCTTATATATATATATATATATATATATATATATATATATATATATATATATATATATATATATATATATATATATATATATATATATATATATAATATATATATATATATAATATATATATGTATATACCTAATATATATATATATATATAATATATATGTATATACCTAATATATATATATATATATATATACCTAATATATATATATATATTCCTAATAAATATAGTGTTCCTCAGGGTACATTACTCGGCCCGATCCTGTTTCTCATCCTCATCTCTGACATAGATGAAGATACAACCAGAAAACATATCATCCTTTGCTGATGACACCAGGGTCATGAGACAAATCAAAGACGAGGTAGATACAGAGGCCTTACAAAAGGACCTAACCACCATATACAAATGGCAGGAAACAAACAACATGTTGTTCAATGATAAGAAGTTTGAACTAATTCGCTACGGAACAGATCAAGATCTGAAAAATACAACAAACTACAGAAACGCATCAGGACAACAAATAATGGAAAACAGTGTGTGAAAGATGTAGGCATCCACATGGGAACCAGCCTAAAATTCTGAGAACACCTTGACTCAGTCTGTCTTACTGCAAGAAAGTAGAGCGGGTAGATCTTGCGCACCTTCAAATCAAGAGATACCTCAACAATGAAAACCCTCTGGAACAGTATGGTACTTCCGAGGATTGACTACTGTTCTCAGTTGTGGTCACCAACAACAAAGGGCCAACTATCTAAGATGGAATCGCTCCAAATAAATTTTACCTCATACTTCTCAGAAACGAGGGACCTGGACTATTGGCAAAGACTCAAAACCTTAAAGATGTACTCAATAGAAAGAAGATTTGAGCGATACCGAATTATATACATTTGGAAAATGATAGAGCAAAAGGTGCCAAACTTTGGTATCAAAACCTACCACTCACTGCGCCACGGAAGGCGCTGCCAGCTACCACCAATCAACAAAAGGGCTGGCCAGGCAGCAAAAACCCTGCGAAAGTCAAGTCTGTTGGTTCGAGGGGCACAACTATTCAACTCCATTCCGGTACATGTCAGAAATCTATCAGGATGCAGTGTGGAATCATTCAAATTGCAGCTGGATAGATACTTAGCACCATTAGAGATAAACCCATCTCCCAGGATATACACAACGAGCACAAACTGACTCAAACTCGCTCGTACACATGTCAAAGTTAAACAGAGAATCCAAACTGGCAACCACACCAGACTCTGAGGGTGGAGTCTTCGACTTGGCCTGAGCATGGACTCAAACTCAAATGAAATGAAATAAAATATATATACATAACATATATATATATATACCTAATATAAATATATATATATATATATATATATATATATATATATATATATATATATATATATATATATATATATATATACATAATACATATATTTATACATACATAACATATCTATATATATATATATATCTCTCTCTCTCTATATATATATATATATATATATATGAGAGACGTAAAATAAGAAAATTATAAAATTAACTTACTTACTAAAATATCACTTCCAACTAATTAGTTTCTGGAATGGAGTAAATATATTTTCCGAAGAAGATACAGAGAAACATTCCGTCGTTAGGGAAGTCTATTCTCATCTAAGTTTCCAGGCAAAGCGAGGACTCTGGAAACTTATTAAAAAATAATTCAGTGGATAGGAAATAGCAAAGCGTGGACTGAATTCCTAGCCATTGAGAAAATCACTGCCACTGCGTCTGTGCTAAATTCAAAAAGAATCAATCACGTGACATCGAGGTCAATCAGTGGAAAGTGGTTTGCTAATAAGACAGCGGCCTGCCTACTACCATAGCAGCACTCATGGCCAATATTGCTCGACAAATAATTTGGAGATAATTATAAAGAATTAATATCTAGTAACATATATATACATACAGATGCATATCAATGCTAGCAAATATATAGGTTTTGTCTTAGTAACATTGTGGTTCAATGCATGGGGTTGCAGAACAATAATATGAGAGACGTAAAATAAGAAAATTATAAAATTAACTTACTTACTAAAATATCACTTCCAACTAATTAGTTTCTGGAATGGAGTAAATATATTTTCCGAAGAAGATACAAAGAAACATTCCGTCGTCAGGGAAGTCTATTCTCATCTAAGTTTCCAGGCAAAGCGAGGACTCTGGAAACTTATTAAAAAATAATTCAGTGGATAGGAAATAGCAAAGCGTGGACTGAATTCCTAGCCATTGAGAAAATCACTGCCACTGCGTCTGTGCTAAATTCAAAAAGAATCAATCACGTGACATCGAGGTCAATCAGTGGAAAGTGGTTTGCTAATAAGACAGCGGCCTGCCTACTACCATAGCAGCAGTCATGGCCAATATTGCTCGACAAATAATTTGGAGATAATTATAAAGAATTAATATCTAGTAACATATATATACATACAGATGCATATCAATGCTAGCAAATATATAGGTTTTGTCTTAGTAATATTGTGGTTCAATGCATGGGGTTGCAGAACAATAATATGAGAGACGTAAAATAAGAAAATTATAAAATATATAATTGGGAAAAATGAAATTTCATTTCTCACTCTTAGTAAGGTTGAAACTTAAATATAAGCATGTATACGTACATACATATATGTATACAGACGTACAGTAGTATGTATATACATACACACATATATATGTACGTATAGCTTTACCGAACATTTATTCTAATGTTCGGTTTCTTTGTAAACAAACAACCCGAATTAAGCCGTATATTGTTCGGCAACCATCGTGGCCCTTTTGTTCAACACTGACAAAGGAACGATGAACTAGTTTCTAGCTTATTAGCTGTCATCAGCATCGTATACCTTCCTGTCAGTCGATTGAACGTTCGAAAGTATATACTTTCCTTATGCATATTAACGGCTGAGCAGCTTAATTTGCATATGGAGCGAGTTAGTCGGCCGGGCGTACCGAAAACGATAAAAGACAGAAATGATATTTCCTTTCTCACTCTTAGTAAGGCTGACAATTAAATATAAACATGTACACGTACATACATATATGTATACCTAATATATATATACATACATAATATATATATATATATATATATATATATATATATATATATATATATATATATATATATATATATTTATACATATATATATATACATATATATATCTATACATATATATATATATATATATATATATATATATATATATATATATATATATATATATATATATATATACATATATATATATATATACATATATATATATATATATATACATATATATATAAATATATATATATATATATATATATATATATATATATATATATATATATATATATATATATACCTAATATATATATACATACATAATATATATATATATATATATATATATATATATATATATATATGGTGGGTGGCTGCCAACTCGTTTTCGAGTACGGCAACTACTTTATATCCATGTAGGAGAACCCCTACCGATGCGCTGAACGAGTGTGACTTTTTAGTCCAGCCAGCCACTTGAAAACTCTGGTACAAACACTACACCTGTGACAATTATTTACACATAGTGCTGTGCCCATGGTACCTTGTGACCACAATTGCAGAGAGATGTACATATATAAAGCAATGCCTGTGCCGTGAAGCTTTTATACTGAGCAAAGGCACTGCACAAAGCCAGTTCCACTCTCTTAACCAAGATGATATTTACCAAAAAGAAGAAAAGATCAACATCATTGGATACCATCAGGGTTGCAGGTGTTATATCAGAGTTTTCCTACTCCTAGAATTCTGCCTTGACAAAGGCTAAGGGGTCATCCCTCCCGGTGATTTTGGTTGGCCATTGACTCTTAAGAGTTACTTTGCCCTTTGACATGTTTTGTTTTTAGTCCTGCAGGATCTCCAAAGTTAACCTCTTCACCAAGAAATCTTGGTGGGATTGATAGTTTAGTCGCCAACGACCCGACCATGTTACAGGTTGTACGGGAATACATGTTACCAGTAACACCAACTGGTGACCGGACATATATATATATATATACCTAATATATATATACATACATAACTTATATATATATATATATATATATATATATATATATATATATATATATATATATATATATATACCTAATATATATACATACATAATTTATATATATATAGAGATATACCTAATATATATATACATACATCATTTATATATATATATACATACATAATTTAAATATATATATATATGTATATCTAATCGGCCTGCCCGCCCAGCCAGTGGGATGGCGTTATCCTATGGCTAAAACAGCACAACATGCTGGGTCCAGCGGCGCCGATTGGCGCCCCGACTGACTGGTCGGTCAATCTGATCAAGGTGATATATACCTAATATATACATACATAATTTATATATATACATATATACATATATATATATAAATATATATATATATATATATACATATATATATATAAATATATATATATATATATACATATATATATATAAATATATATATACATATATATATATATATCGTTTCTGAATTTGTTTAGCAAGATTCTTTATCTGAAATCGTGTGTTGAAACCGATATTGTTATACTTTGGGAGGGTCAAGTTGCCAATAAGAAACACACGCACCAGTTGCTTTCACTTCAATTTAATTTATTAAATATTTATAAATTTACAAATTTATAAATTTCTGGTTGGTTGGTTGGTTCCACAACCAGATAGTTGTTTATATATATATAGTCATAGTTCTTTCGTCACACACTCTGTGACCTCTTCAGTGACTGGGGATTTCTTTCTTCGTTTCTGTGCCTTTCCTTTCTTCTATCCTACGCCATTTTCAAAAATGGCGTAGGATAGAAAGGATAGAAAATGGCGAAGGATAGAAGAAAGGAAAGGCACAGAAACGAAGAAAGAAATCCCCAGTCACTGAAGAGGTCACAGAGTGTGTGACGAAAGAACTATGACTATATATATATAAACAACTATCTGGTTGTGGAACCAACCAACCAACCAGAAATTTATAAATTTGTAAATTTATAAATATTTAATAAATTAAATTGAAGTGAAAGCAACTGGTGCGTGTGTTTCTTATTGGCAACATGACCCTCCCAAAGTATAACAATATATATATATAAATATATATATATATATATATATATATATATATATATAAATATATAAATATATATATATATATAAATATATAAATATATATATATATATAAATATATACATATATATATATATATATAAATATGCATACATACATATATATATATATATATATATATATATATATATATATATATATATATATATATATATATACATATTTATATATATATATGTATATATACTTATTTATATATATATATGTATATATACATATTATATATATATATGTATATATAGATATTTATATATATATATGTATACATACATATTTATATATATATATGTATATATACATATTTATATATATATATGTATATATACATATTTATATATATATATGTATATATACATATTTATATATATATATGTATATATACATATTTATATATATATATATGTATATATACATATTTATATATATATATGTATATATACATATATATATATATATATGTATATATACATATTTATATATATATTTGTATATATACATATTTATATATATATATATGTATATATACATATTTATATATATATATGTATATACACATATTTATATATATATATACATATTCATATATATATATATATATATACGTATATATACATATTTATATATATATACGTATATATATACATATTTATATATATATATGTATATATACATATATATATATATATATATATATATATATATATATGTATATATATATATGTATATATATATGTATATATACATATTTATATATATATATATATATGTATATATACATATTTATATATATATATATATATATATATGTATATATACATATTTATATATACATATTTATATATATATATAATAATCATATTATTTATTGTTATATATATACACATTATACAACTATAACTAGTAAACGTCAGTAATTTATTATTACCTTATTACCAATAAGAATATAGCTCAATGTAAATACATCAGATGTTTTACAGAGCAGGAATATAAATTACTCAATAATCAAACCTATGTTCAAATCATTTTATTGCTGACAATCGTTCCTTCCAGACTTTCGTTTGGGTGGCTCGGAGCGCTAGCAAAATTTGGACATAAAATTAACTTCCTATTCAACTAAACAATTATATCGATATATGGATATTAATGTTGTCATCAACAGTTTGGTATTTACAGAGTGGAATGTATGTGACAGAGATTACAAGAGAATTGTATAATAATTAAAGAGGTAGAGAGTGCAATGCATGTGACAGAGATTACAAGAGAATAGTATCATTATTAAAGCAGTATAGAGAGTGCAAATGCGTTAGGCATATACAGGAGAGTTCGGTAGGAAAGAAGCAATGGTATTAGGCATATATAATTATTGCATGGCAAAGGTATCACATAAAATAACATAGGTTTACAAGCATATCATGCAGGCAAAGATGTTTGTGTATTAAAATTATGAGTTTATGGTGGATGTAGTGTGACAATTGTTTCTGTAATTTTAAATTGTGTATGTGTTGAGAGTATTATTATTATTATGGTTATCTTTTCCATTACATTGGTTATATTTTATTTTAGTGAAAGTTTTTAATAAGATACAGCTATAGATTGTATATTGGTCCTATTTTACTGCTATCCCGGGTTCGAGTTTTTATGGAGTGATTCTTCTAACGGTTTAATTTCCGGAAGTGAGTTTGAGATCTATATTAAGGGGAGTTAATTTGAAAGGGGAGGTAATTAGCGATTAATTTGTATATCATAGAAAAAAATAGAAAAAAATGTATAGTTGTTTACAGCTCCAATTAGTTAAATTCCTTTTGCTAATCTTTATATATATAAAAGCGAGGTGGTGTGTGTACAACTTTGGATACCTAAGGCTTTTACAATTACCAACCGAAATTGACCAAATTGTCTGTGCACGTTCCACAGGTCGCTAAGATGGTCACATCACAAACATTTTTCCAATCGCTCCACGTTGAGCAATAAAAAATCAATATCAAAATTATCGGGAGCAAAATTGATGTAAGGGAGATAACCAACTTTATTGACAATCCTTATAAAAAAAGGGAAATAACCAACTTTATTGACAATCCTTATAATGAGACTGCTTATTTTGACAGGTTGGGGACAAATAATGTTCTTCTTTTACCTCCTAGCTGTATATTCTTAGCATTATTTCAAAACCCGAGCAACGCTGGGTAAATCTGCTAGTATGATTTATATTGTGCTTCAAGTGAATCCCTTTTATATAATTGTTTCTACTTTTGGCACAAGGCCAACAATTACCCAGTGCATTACTGGTACTTTATTTTATCGACCCCGTAAGGATGAAAGGCAAAGTTAACCTCGGCGGGATTTGAATATAATCTATTTTCCTATACTACATTAAAGGTCTCATTATATTGTTATCTATCCATTACTGAATAAAATATAAGTAAACTATAGAAAAAATGTATAGTTATTTACAGGTCCAATTAGTTAAATCTCTTGTGTTATTAATATACATTATACTATGTTATAAGTGAATCCCTTATATATAATGGTATTAATTTATATATTTAATTATAAATATAATTTATTTTCCTATAATACATTAAAGGTCTCATTGTATTATTATCTATCCATTACTGACTATTATACAAGTAAGCTATAGTAGTTATATTAAATGGTGGTAACCTTATGTTTATTCCTAATAGTTATTGTAGAATATAAGGTTAGATATAAATATGAGTTAAGTAGAGGAATGAGCTGATCATAGAGTGTGGTGCTGTGGGGGTAATTATATGCTGATAAGACCTAGAGGTGAATTGTTAATGATGGTGAGGAATCCAGATCTGACATTGTTATATACTAGCAGCTAGGTTTAAAGTTATGTTGGCACATGGTAAAAATCTCTTATTTTCTATTTAAGAGGTCTAGTTTACAATAGATTATAGTGCGGGTGCCGAGAAGACGGAGGTTACATAATTTATTCGGTGGTTTATACGATGCGGGCCTATCTATTACTTCCCATTGAAATGTATATGGTCTATTCCTAGTTTTCAGAGAGTGTATGTAGATAGATAAAGAAGTGTAGTTGGTTAGATTGCGATATTTGAAAGTGTGGAGATGCGAGTTATATCTCGGCTTCAAGCAGTTCGAAGTAGAACCGATATATGTTTTTGAAGAGTTGTTTGTGTTGACTGTGTATGAGTAAATGATGTCTTTGATTAAGCGATTTTTACCTAAGGGACAAGTTCTATTTGTTCTACAGTTACAGTTATTCTGGTTGTTTGTTTGCTGGTTAATAGGGTGTGTAGATGCATGGTTGTTATGGATAGCATTAGGGTAATGATGGTTATCGTTCTCATTGTTATTAATTTCATTAGTGCTTTTACCATTATTATTATTGCTAATAGAATTCTCTGGTACTATGTTGCTATGTAAGTTTACTCCCTGTTGTGATTTAATTAGTTGGAAATAATTATTAATCTTCCTTTTATTACTACTAACAGATAAATATAGTTATAAAACCATATTTATTCTATTATATATATTTCAAGGGTACCAAAACTTTGGTACGCACTCATTAGATAAAATACAAAGTTTGTTTTATAAATAGTGACATATCCAGGAAGAAGATCTTAACGGTTCAAGTTTTTCCTGGATAAACTTGAACCATATTTCCAGGAATATTTATAAAACAATATTTGTATTTTATCTTATGAGAGCGTACCAAAGTTTTGGTACTCTTGAAATATATATAATAGAATAAATATGGTTTTATAAATATAGTTTCCATTTATTTAATATCATTGATACATAATATATATATATATATATATATATATATATAACAAAGGAATTGTGGTAAGGAACCAGATGAACCATAACGCACCAGACTACTCAATATTTATATATATATATATATATATATATATATATATATATATATATATATATATATATATATATATATATATATATATATATATATATATATATATATATTTCGTTTCTGAATTTGTTTAGCAAGATTCTTTATCTGAAATCGTGTGTTGAAACCGATATTGTTATACTTTGGGAGGGTCATGTTGCCAATAAGAAACACACGCACCAGTTGCTTTCACTTCAATTTATTATATATTTATAAATTTATAAATCTACAAACTTATACATTTCTGGTTGGTTGGTTGGTTCCACAACCAGATAGTTGTTTATATATAGTCATAGTCCTTTCGTCACACACTCTGTGACCTCTTCAGTGACTGGGGATTCCTTTCCTTTGTTTCTGTGCCTTTCCTTTCTTCTATCCTACGCCATTTTGTTTCTGTGTGTGTGTTGTGTGCTCAGTTTGCGCATGCGCCACATCCGGGTGTCTGTGTGTGTTTGTGTTCATTTATCTATTTGTTTATTTATTTTATTTATTTATTGTTGGTTGGTTGTTTGTTCTATGTGTGTGTGTGTTTTCATTTTGTCCTGTGTGTGTTTTCATTTTGTTCTTAATTGTAAGTTGTTTGTTCTATGTGTGTGTGTGTTTTCATTTTGTCCTGTGTGTGTTTTCATTTTGTCCTTAATTGTAAGTTGTGATGTTGCTGTTCCACTCATATTTTCTATTTAATTTTGGTTTTAATTCTTTTATGCTTACTGCCTCTGTAATTTGCCTAAACATTGCGTCTTTTCTGTGTGTGGATGCTATTTTTATTTCTATGTTCTCTAATCTACCCCTGTGTTCTATCTTAGCATGTTGGTAGAGCACAGACGATTCTTTATTATCTTGGAGGTCTCGCCAGTGTTCATTTATTCGTTCCCCTATACTACGAGCTGTCTCACCTATGTACACTATATTTTTGTTTCTACATTGTCCTTCTGTACATCTTATGCTATACACTACATTTCTAGTTTTACAGTTAATATGGGGGCTTATTTTACAGGTTATACATTTCTTATCTATACATGAGGGTCTTTGGAACGGGTATGTCTTGCTAATAAGTGTTTTTACGGAGGTACCTGGTCTTTCTACTATCTTAATATTGAGATTATGTTTATTTAGGGCCCTTCTAAATTTGTAGGCTAGTTCGCCTCTAGAGGTTGTATTGAAAGAACTAGGAACAAGGCCAATAGAATAAACTCATGGTATGATAGCAATAAATACCAGAGTGTAATGTTCATCAATACAACCCCTAGAGGCGAACTAGCCTACAAATTTAGAAGGGCCCTAAATAAACATAATCTCAATATTAAGATAGTAGAAAGACCAGGTACCTCCGTAAAAACACTTATTAGCAAGACATACCCGTTCCAAAGACCCTCATGTATAGATAAGAAATGTATAACCTGTAAATAAGCCCCCATATTAACTGTAAAACTAGAAATGTAGTGTATAGCATAAGATGTACAGAAGGACAATGTAGAAACAAAAATATAGTGTACATAGGTGAGACAGCTCGTAGTATAGGGGAACGAATAAATGAACACTGGCGAGACCTCCAAGATAATAAAGAATCATCTGTGCTCTACCAACATGCTAAGATAGAACACAGGGGTAGATTAGAGAACATAGAAATAAAAATAGAATCCACACACAGAAAAGACGCAATGTTTAGGCAAATTACAGAGGCAGTAAGCATAAAAGAATTAAAACCAAAATTAAATAGAAAATATGAGTGGAACAGCAACATCACAACTTACAATTAAGGACAAAATGAAAACACACACAGGACAAAATGAAAACACACACACACATAGAACAAACAACTTACAATTAAGAACAAAATGAAAACACACACAGGACAAAATGAAAACACACACACACATAGAACAAACAACCAACCAACAATAAATAAATAAAATAAATAAACAAATAGATAAATGAACACAAACACACACAGACACCCGGATGTGGCGCATGCGCAAACTGAGCACACAACACACACACAGAAACAAAATGGCGTAGGATAGAAGAAAGGAAAGGCACAGAAACAAAGGAAAGGAATCCCCAGTCACTGAAGAGGTCACAGAGTGTGTGACGAAAGGACTATGACTATATATAAACAACTATCTGGTTGTGGAACCAACCAACCAACCAGAAATTTATAAGTTTGTAGATTTATAAATTTATAAATATATAATAAATTGAAGTGAAAGCAACTGGTGCGTGTGTTTCTTATTGGCAACATGACCCTCCCAAAGTATGACAATATATATATATATATATATATATATATATATTAGAAAATGAGGTTTTTTTTACAAAATGAAAAATAACCGAGGTGTCCCACACGAGTGAAAGTATAAAGAAAAAGAGATGCAATCGAAAATGCAACTGGAGTCTTATTTTTTTTTTAAATATATATATTTATTTGGTTCCTTTACCGGTTTCGCAGTTCTTCTGCTTTTCAAAAGGTGAGTTGAGATGGAGGGTCTGTGGTTTTTCTCTTTTACCTGTTCCAGCTATCCAGCTGAGGCCATGCTGTTGCACCGCCCTTGTTGCTTCACGTTCTGTCTCCAGCCTGTGTTGCCTGGCCATTGGTGTAACAGCGTGTTCGTTGCTGCTTCACTTAGGTTACCTTTGTACCATACCGTAGAATCAACCGGCATCGCGGATAGCAGAGTGTCTAGATGTTTCTTGAAAACATCCACGTCCATACCAGGAAGATCACTCAAATTTCTTGGCAGCTTGTTGAATGATTGAGGGTTTTTGAACCCCAGTCTATTGGAATATCTGCTCCTTATTCTAGATGTTTGGTACCAAACACTGACGTCCTGTTCGGAATTTGGTCCAGCTCTCAATACCGTGGTTAGTTTGATATTATGGCGTGACCACATTTGGGAGCAGTAGTCCAGTTGTCTCAGGACAAATGTCCTCCATTGTATTGACATATTCTCTCGGTTTCTTGTCCTGAAAATCCTCAAGATCCAACCAGTGAGTCGCATGCACATTGTCTACACCCTCATGATGTGTGAAGAAAAAGATGCATCGTCGCTCATGTCTAACCCCAGATCTCGTGTCGATTTCGACACAGGAATTTCGATCATCCTTGGTCCAGTGTAGCTGTGTTGTACTGTCTTTGTGTTAACATGTTAGTATTGTAGGGCTTGACATTTTACAGCATTAAACTGCATGTTGTTGTCCTCAGCCATTTGTATATGGCATCCAGATCGGGTTTTTGATATATATATGTATAGTGAGAGAGAGAGAGAGAGAGAGAAATAGAGAGAGGGAGAGGGAGAGAGAGAGAGAGGGAGAGAGAGAGAGAGAGAGAGAGAGAGAGAGAGAGAGAGAGAGAGAGAGAGAGGGAGAGATGCATATGTGTGTCTGCTGGTTGAGCAAAGGAATCCACTGACAGTGGTGTAAACACTCATACATCATACATTTTATGTACATTTCCAAAGCACTAAAATATGCATTTGTAAAAGCTATTTACACCCTGATTTAACATAACGCGCATGATGCAAGGCAATAAAGTGCAGTTGAATAAGTAAAACTGTTTCTTCTTTCTAAATATTTATATATGAGTATATATATATATATATATATATATATATATATTCGGAATGCTGAACGGAAATATTTTTCCTTTGTTAACATTTTGAATTTACCCGCCAAAAACGGGGGTTGCTTCCCTTGTTGGAAATAACACGTGACAACGAAATGATTGAAGGCTGTCTATTGTGGCAGTCGCATTTAGTTAATGTCACATCAGTTTGAAGCAAAAGAACGGGATCCCTGTTGATGAAATGAATCCCCTGTTCGATCATAGAACACCACAAGTTTATGTGTTACGTAAGTTGGATAGATAATTTCGAATTTATAGAATCATATCGGACGTATTGCAGAATATCGTTCGACATGTCCAGGTCTGTTGTTTTACCTGATCAGCTTTTTCGTTGTTTTTGGTATTGTATGGTTGGGTTTCGCCTACCGCAATTTAAAAATTTGTCAAGCTTTTAAACGTAATGTTATTACTCTAAGGACCTACCCTTATTAAGTGGTTTGCTACTCATTCCTTATTGTAAGTCAGCTTTGCTTGGCCACAGCAAAAGCTTCGATTTTACTAAGCTTCCACTTGTATATATATACTAGCAGCTGAGCCCGGTTGCACCCGTGGCCAGTTTTTATTAAGTTAATAATTTCAAAAATATTATTGAAAGTTTATTATAAAGAAGCAGTTTGAGGAAAAAATAGAAATATGCACTTGGGGCTGGACGGCGTACAATGAGAAGTGAAGCGACGTGAAAAGCGTTGTTTATTAACAGCGAAATAGCAATGTCGATGATATGCAATTTGAAAAATACTACTTACTGTTAGTGGTGGTTAACATTTATTAGAATTAAAATAAAAACACGCTTCCGTTCTTCGCAATTTAAGGGTTTTATTTCTTTTGATGGAAAACAGTGACCGTACATCACAATTGATTTCATAAAACGGTACTGTATGATCGTTAAATGTAGAAGGATTATAGTCTATTAACAGCCAAATAGCAATGTCGATGATATGCAAGTTTAAAAATGCATATTATGAAGGTTTGTATGATAGTTTACACTTTTTCCTGAAACTGCTTCTTTATAATAAATTTTCAATAATATTTTTCAAATTATTGGTACTGTATGTTAACAGCGAAAGAACGTTGATGGGTTTAAACATTTGTATGAAATTGTAAATAACTGAGCCAAGTATCAGAATAGGGGGAAATAACTCACCGAACGCGATAGTAAATAGACCGTTCGGGGGCCCTAGGGACCACATTTTTCAAGTTAAAGATTTGAAATTTGCTTCCTTGGCACTTTTTACAAAGGTGTGTAAATTTTCATGTCCGTCCGACCACATCAACTACCATTTAACCGTGCACATTTGAATTTCAACCACCACTCATTTCACAAATATATATATTATATATATATATATATATAGAGAGAGAGAGAGAGATTGTTATACTCTGGGAGGGTCATGTTGCCAATAAGAAACACACGCACCAGGTGCTTTCACTTCAATTTATTATAAATTAAATTAATAAATTTAGGAATTTATAAATTTCCGGTTGGTTGGTTGTTCCACAACCAGACGATTGTTCATATAATGTCAAAGTGCTTTCGTCACACATTATGTGACCTCTTCAGTGACTGGGAATTATTTTCTTTGTTTTTGTGCCTCTCCTTTGTTCTGTCCTGCGCGATCTTGTTTTTGTGTGTGTTGTGTGCTTAGTTTGCGCATGTGTTACATCCGGGTGTCTGTGTGTGTTTATATTTGTTTATTTATTTGTTTGTTTACATGTTACTGGTTGGTTGTTTGTTCTATGTGTGTGTGTGTTTTAATTTTGTCCTTAATTGTAAGTTGTGATGTTGCTATTCCTTTCATGCTTTCTATTTAATTTTGGTTGGAGTTCATTTATATTTATTGCCTCTGTGATTTGTCTAAACATTGCGTCTTTTCTGTGTGTAGATTCTATTTTTATTTCTATGTTCTTTAATTTACCCTTATGTTCTATTTTAGCATGTTGGTAGAGTACAGATGATTCTTTACTATCTTGAATCTCTTGCCAGTGTTCATTTATCCGTTCTCTTATACTACGAGCTGTCTCACCTATGTACAATATTCTTATCTCTACATTGTCCTTCAGTACATCTTATGCTATATACTACATTTCTAGTTTTACAGTTAATATGGGGGCTTGGTTTACAGATTATACATTTCTTATCTATACAGGGAGGTCTTTGAAAAGGGTATGTATTGCTAATAAGTGATTTTATGGAAGTACCTGGTCTTTCTACTATCTTAATATTGAGTTTATGTTTATCTAGGGCCCTTCTGAATTTGTAAGCTAATTCACCCCTATATATATATATTATAAAGAAAACGAAAAATCAGTGATGCATCTGGATTTAGTTTATTTCGTGTTACAAATGTTTCGCCGGCATGTAGCTTGAGTCATGGTGCTTGTATGGATCTGGCTGATTCTGCTTCTGCGGGTTCTTTCAGACACGGGTGTTATGTCCGGAGCAAATTTTATCACTGATCCATACAAGCACCATGACTCAAGCTACATGCCGGCGAAACATTTGTAACACGAAATAAACTAAGTCCAGATGCATCACTGATTTTTCATTTTCTTTATAATATCTACACTCTATTGTGATGAATATTGAGTGCTAATTTTGGCATACCGCCTATGGAAGCACTATAGCTACCACTATACACAACTATATATATATATATATATATATATATATATATATATATATATATTTCGTTTCTGAATTTCTTTAGCAAGATTCTTTATCTGAAATCGTGTGTTGAAACCGATATTGTTATACTTTGGGAGGGTCATGTTGCCAATAAGAAACACACGCACCAGTTGCTTTCACTTCAATTTAATTTATTATATATTTATAAATTTACAAATTTATAAATTTCTGGTTGGTTGGTTCCACAACCAGATAGTTGTTTATATATATATAGTCATAGTTCTTTCGTCACACACTCTGTGACCTCTTCAGTGACTGGGGATTTCTTTCTTCGTTTCTGTGCCTTTCCTTTCTTCTATCCTACGCCATTTTGTTTGTCAAACAAAATGGCGTAGGATAGAAGAAAGGAAAGGCACAGAAACGAAGAAAGAAATCCCCAGTCACTGAAGAGGTCACAGAGTGTGTGACGAAAGAACTATGACTATATATATATAAACAACTATCTGGTTGTGGAACCAACCAACCAACCAGAAATTTATAAATTTGTAAATTTATAAATATATAATAAATTAAATTGAAGTGAAAGCAACTGGTGCGTGTGTTTCTTATTGGCAACATGACCCTCCCAAAGTATAACAATATATATATATAAAGTTGTAGTTCCTGTCTGCTTGATTGTTTTTTTGTTTGTTCACGAATTCCTCCTATGGTTTAGGAGATAGACCCACATAACCACATATATTCTGAAACTACATTGCCCAGGGTACTTGGATAAGTATATTTTATTTTAATCAAAGGGTTTCCAGGGGCACAAAACCCCCGCTGAAAATGTTTTCCCTTCGATTCATATGAAATTTAAACCATAGGTAAATGACAAGATATGATGCCTATTCACAAAATTTCAGCAAATTTCAATAATATTAAGACCCCCTAATGGTGGTTAAACCTCCTATAGGGAAAAATTTGGCCAATATGCAGTTCCCAGTGAGGCCATGCTTTGCAATATACATCAATAAGAGTCAAGATCAAACTTTCATAACTATTGGTATAGATCTGACAAACCCATGTTTCAGTCATGGCATGTGTTATGTGGCTGTTTCAAGGACTAGAACTTCAAAAAATGCCTACATTTTAGCCAATCAAGAAATGTTATTTACCCTGAAGTTCTTCATTAGGACAAAGTATGAAATATATTTTCGTGTATTTATTATGTTAAAAAATAAATAATTAAACTTTGGATTCCTTCTTTGAATATAATGCTTTAGACAAAAATGAAATGATTATGTTTTGAATTGGTATTTAAAAAAAAAATGATTTATAAGAAACACAATAAGAATAAGATTTAATAATGTAATTTTGATTTGATATATTACAAAAAATGATGTTTTCCAATTTTTCCAGCATTACGTTTTACATTGTGTAATATTGAAATGCACAGTTTTTCTCCATAAATTATATCACTGATTTAAAATCAATCGTCATTTTCTTACAAAAAAAAAAAAAATGTGCGAAACGAGACAAGGCGCGGGTACTTCGGCTAGTATATATATATATATATATATATATATATATATATATATATATATATATATATATATGTAATCTATATATATATATATATATATTGTTATGCTTGAGGATAGTCTCCTTGCCAGTAATACAACTAAAAAGCAAACACACTATTTAATTTTCCTTCAACTTTATAATCCAGTTAGTTTGTCATATTTCTTTCCTCACACATAACGTGACCTCCTCATTGACTATTTGGTTTCCTTTGTACCTATTCTTTATGGTCTTATTTTATTTTCCCTATCTTGTCTTTCTCTGTTACTTATCCACGTATGTGAATGTATTTGTGTCCTCTTCTGTGTGTGTCTTTGTGTATGTGTTCGTATATTGTGTCCATATGTGGATACGTATATTTTTCTGGCATTGTGGTCTATGGTCTTTTCACCCTCAGTCATCTGGGTGCTTCTTGATGCTCGAGACGCACAGTTCCCCATTGCTAGAACGAAACCAAAACAGATTCTAGAACAGTACAAAAGGTGACAGGGAGATCTGACAACTCCGTAGTAAATCTGAAGATGGCCTGCATATACCAATTCAAGTCACTAGGAATGGAGAAATCGTATCCTTCTCCACAGACACGTAAGGAAGTATATCCACAGAGAGCCTGCCGAATTACATGAAGGTAATACAAACTTACATTATTTACACGAGAGAAACACCCAAGAACTCGAGGAGTAGGAGATAATCCCCAACGCTCTCAGGATAACGTTGTCAAATGCCTTAGGATCTATGAAGGGCACGGCTAACAATTTCCAACCCTCGAATAATGACACCCCAGCGCTGCATTGACTCTGCAAGGATAATAAAATAACCATTGATCCACTGATAAGAAGACCAATAAGATTTGTCTTCGAAGCAAACATTGTTAGCAGCTACAGTATCTTGTAATTCATCTTAATGAGGACCCGGATATGTGTAGCAGCAAGGAGGATATTCTCAGTATAATCAACAAATGCAGCCACAACAATATAATATAACTATGTCAGGTGGAAAAGGCCAGCATCACTAACAATTTGCATGACTTTCGAGTCACGTGGCGAAAAGACATTTTCCTCTGGTCGTTGAGACTTCGTACGAATGTGCACTCCAGTAACGTTAGCCATTGGTGAGATGATGGTATTTAACCACGTGACCGATTAAATCAACAATCTAAAAAGGGTTACGTGTTCTACAATGAGAGTCCTTCGGTTTAATCTATCAAATTTTACTCACAAGGAACTGGTCAACGTCTGCAACGGTTAAAAAGGCCCTTAGGCACAGGTAGCTACCCTTGCAAGCTTCTGTAGTTGTTGCCTACAAAGGAGATTCTGGTAGGAGAGCAGGTGTCAAGAGTACTCATGGGTAAAGAAATGGTTAAAGCTTGGAACAGAATGACTAGAGTAAGACTATTTGATGGCAGAATGATTAGATGTAGAGGTAGCATGAAGTGGAGATGGTGGTGCGGGGAACGAGAATGTGGCTGCGAAGAATGGTGATCGATCATTTGGTGGATAGTGTTGATGTGGCGAAGGCATGGATATGATCTGCCGTTTAAGAGGTGTTCCTGTTAAACAGGACCGTTAACGTTTGGTTGTTCAGGGGCAATATATACAGTGAGTGTACAACAAAAGAAATGGAAGATCACCGAAGTAAAATGGGCTGCACACATCACTGAAGGCAATGATTTTCTGACTGTGTTCGATGGTCAGCGATGGACAATTGAATGCTATTGAAAGGGAGAGTCCACAAAGTTGAGAAATAAAGTGATCTGCTATCAGCATACTCTGAGAGGCGAGTTCGAGGGAGGTCCCGAAAGATGGATCGAGACGGGCATTTTAATCCACTTCGAGGAGGAGGTAAAGAGCAGTGTTGCCGTTAATAGCTGTGGTGCAGCCGAAGAAAAAGAAGGTCAGGCCAGTACTGGACATCGAGAGTTGAACGACTACATATCGAGCTACATAAAAGGTGAGGCTACTGATGTCTGCGGGAGAAACCTTGCGAGAAAGGAGAGACACATGACTGAGGCTACCACACTCGTTGATTTGAAATTGACTGGTAAGCTATAAGATCCAGACGTACTGTCTGACCAGGCCAGAGTTTGGGTTGAATTCAGCATCGAAGATCTAAGCGTCGATTCTGAAGGCCATCTTGTGAAATGTTGGCACGTTGAGAAATGCTACCAATTCCTATATCGACGATATACTTATGAGATGCGACTGTGGTGTCGGCAACAGAAATCAGAGGCTAGGCCACCTAAAGAGGTTTAAATTAACAGCGGAACCTCCAGAGGTGGTGAAAGGAAGAACTGCAAAGAGTCATGGCGGGCGTATTGTCGGGGGCTATCCAATTGCAAGGTGGCTCCGAACAGCAAGTATCCACCTCATGAGACACAGCGGGAGAGAGGATGGTGGCTATGATGGCCGAGATCCCGGAAAGAACTGACGATTTAGGTGAGCTACCCTCTTTCATCTACAATACACACACACACTCTATCTGTATTTATTTATTTACAGGCTAATATTTTTCTAATTCCGCCTACCCCTATAATTCTACTTAATAACACTTACTTTCAGCGTGTTTGTGTGTTTGTGGGGGCGGGCTACCCTTCCTTTACCACAACCAGCAACACCACCACTTTCCTTTCCTATACGTCTTCCCTTCTTACTCTTACTCTTCCTGTCGCTTTCTCCCCCGCCACAAATCTTCTGTGACACTGAAATTCATTCGTTCGTCTAACCGTACTTCCTTCCTTCCAGCGATCTAGCTATACATCCACTCATCCTTCCATCCACTCATAAATACACACATACATACACATGTACTTATATATATATATATATATAGAGAGAGAGAGAGAGAGATAGATAGATAGATAGATTGAGAGATAGATAGATAGATAGATAGATAGATAGATATATTAAGAGAGAGAGAGGGAGAGAGAGAGTCTGCGGTGCTGAGACCGAGGAGACAACTAAACATGTGAGTGCTCGATACATGGGCAGATGTAGAGTGGATCTCTCTCTATATATATATTTGGCCCCCCAGCTCTATATATGTATATATATATATATATATATACATGCATTCACACACACACACACACACACACACACATATATATATATATATATTCATATATAAATAGAGACATGCATGCATAAATGGGTACATATATATATATATATATATATATATATATATATATATATATATATATATATATATATATATATATATATATAACGATGGAAGTGTGGTAAGGAACCAGCATGACCATAACGCACCAGAGTACTCAATACTTAGGGTAGTAGAGTGGGTAATAGGAAAATGTTTAACCCCGAGTCCAGAAATAGCCGTCGAAACGGCTTGAACTCTGCCGTCGGTGTTAAATATTTTCCTATATATATTTCTACATGCATCCATCTATACCTACATACATACATGCAGCAAGTCGTCCACCCATCAGTTTGCACGCTTCATACATTCATTCATTCTTTTATATATTTGTCTCCTCGTCTACTCTTTCGTCACACGTTCCTTTTTTTACTACCCAGTTCTCATTTCTTGGGTCTCTTTATAAGCTAACCTAACTTTCTGCCATTCACACATGCTCTTTCTTTTTCTTTACTTCTCTTTCTTTTTTCTTCTTCTCTCTTTTTCTCCATCTCTCTCTCACTCACTATGTCTCGTTCCCACTCCTTTTCTCTGATTTTACAAATATAACAAAACTATCATTTTCCCATTCGGTACATCTTATTCACCCCTAGCCTTTATCCTTCACCCTCTATTTTTCCGTCTTCCTCTTTCTTCCTTACACACACATACATACACATGGTTAACATTTTATGCACATAAACAGACACACACACACACATACCCCCCCCCCCCCACACACTCACTCACACAGAAAATCATACAGAGAGAGAGAGAGAGAGAGAGAAACATATGCATATAGATAATACGAAGTGCTATGCCTATAGGCTTGGCGTGGCTTTTCGGTTTGCCTTGTATTGCTTCACTCTTTCTTTTACCATCCATTCATCCGACTAACCTTCCACCCATCGATGTATCCTTCCATCTATCTACCTATCTACTTTATTAATATATATATAGATACATACATATATATATGTACCTGTCATTCCATCTATCTCTCTATCCATCCCTCTCTCTATCTATCTACTTTATTAATATATGTATATATATATTTATATATACACCTGTCATTACATGTATCTGTCTGTCCATGTATCCATCTCTCTATCGTTCCATCCATTCATCCATCCATTCATCTAGCCATTCATTTATTTCTCCACCAATATTTTCATCCATCTATCCATCCATCTATCTAATCATCCAGCCATCGCACCAAAGATCCAGCGAAGCTACCAGTCAGTCAACCAGCCAACCATCAATCCAACCAGCCAACGAAACGAACGACTATCACCTCCGTAATCCACCACCGGCTTCCCCATCCCCACCCCACAACACCCTCATCATCCATCACACAGCGTGCTTAAGCGATTTAACAGAACGAGAGAGAGACATGGGAGAAGAAGGAGAGAGAGAGTGAATGAATAAGTGAGTGAGAAAGAGAAAGACTATGGGCACACCGAACAACCGTCTACATCTTGCCATTTCATTTCATTACAGATTGTTGTGTGTGTAAAAATGTTAGACAAGCAGTCTTGCACTATACCCTCAACCTACCAGCTCTCCGGCGTTATGTTTGACCATAACAATAATAATGATATTCATGTTGGTAGTGTAGATATGTTCGTTGATTCCGTTCGTCAGGAAGATGGCATTGTTGATGTTATCGATGATGCTGCTGTTGATGTTGTCGTCGTCGCTGCTGCTGCTTCTTTTTAAAGACTTTGAATGTTTACAGGGAACTTGAATACCAACAACCAAATAGAGAGATAGAGAGAGAGATACGATTCGGTTTATTTTGCCGAACGTGTAAAGAGACTGTGATAGAACAAAAACAAAAACAAAAACAAGCAAAATACCCACGCATGTTCTCCAGAAAGAAATAGAAATATATTTATGCATATATAAATATAGCTTTAAAACCGTCCTTCCGTACTTAATTATTTATCAACAATTATTAACATCCTTATTATCATTATCTTATTAATAATTTGAAAAGAAAACATGAAGTAAACCAAACACTTTTGTATATCATAAAGAAAATATTTGTCGTACACCTATTTATCTATAGTAATTTTTATAAGGAAATTATTTCACAAGATTTATTATTCTTTATGTTTTCTTATCATTTTTATATAAATACTATTCTGTTACTTGAATCGCACACGGACACTTCAAATATCGACTTTAATATCTATTAAAAAATGTGGTAACGAAAAAAGATATATTTATGTATGAATAAACCAACAACAAAATATATTTAGTTGATAAGTATTAATTGGCAAATTCACTTATATTTTAAAAATAAAAATAAATGTAACAACCCGCATGTTTCTACATGTGTAGAATCATTTGAAAATGCTTGCTCCTTCCCGTCGCTGCACCCTTCCTTCTCCCAATTCCCGGATAACATGCATAGTCCACGTTTTATTGAGATAAACATGGTCAAGACAACCTTACATACAAACACATTCGTATAGACAACATACATGAAATACACATACATGCTTGCAACGCACAAATACATACGTTTTACTCGCTTATCTCTCTCACTCTCTCCGCAACAGCAGTAAATGTTACTACCGTCATAAAGAAGGATTTGGAAATGTTTACAAACTGGTGAGCTTACAATAATAATATAATATAATGCAATAATACAATCTTTCATGAGCATTTTGGCAAATCTTTTGTGTGTTTATTACTAGTATCTCTTTATTTACAGCTTTGATTTTATATTGTTATTATCCTTTCACCGACTCCTCAGTCACTCACTCACTCACATTCACTAACTCACTCACACTCGCTCACTGCAACAACACAGGATACATTTTATAGAGAAAATCACCCCTCGATATATTAACTGAAATAACTTCCTTGAAAGTTAAAAACAACTCTACTCAAAGCTTAAGACTAAGTAAACATAACCACGAGAACAACGACGAGAATATTCAGTATAAATCGTAGCCGATAGCTAAACAAGAACACATTACTGTAGGGAATTTTAACAGTTTGTTAAAGAACAGCTATAACAATAATCATAAAAAATTATTATTTCTGTTGTTGACTATACGGTTCAAGTCGTTGGGATCAGTACAGACGTGAAACAAAAGCGTCAGAAACAACAAGACAGTGGGAGTTTTATACCTAGACAGAAGCTATCAGTGACTTTTAAGGATTGATATATCTACTAGTTTTATTTTTTTTATTCAACATTTTAAATCTATTTTAATGTGTATTTCAATGGATTTAAAATCGTGTATAATGGTTTTACTTCGGGTTATACACCATTTTAAATCCATTGAAATACACACCGTTTCACGCGAGTATTTTTGTTATAGAGTACATAATACATCACATACGTTTATCAGAGTAAGGGGATAATTTACAATATAAATATATATATATTTATATATATATATATATATATATATATATATATATATATATATTTATTTATATATATATATATATTTATTTATATATATATATATATTTATTTATATATATATATATATATATTTATTTATATATATATATATATTTATTTATATATATATATATATATATATTTATTTATATATATATATATATATATATTTATTTATATATATATATATATATTTATTTATATATATATATATATATATATTTATTTATATATATATATATATATATATATATATATATATATATATATATATTTATATATATATATATATATATGTTTCACAAAAAGTAACACGACAAAACAAGCAGTAAGACTGAGGTGGGTAAATGTTATGGTTTCTTTATATTTTATTTCTGTAATTCTTATAATTGGTTTAAACTGAGAGCTACTAT